>JAODAL010010717.1:0-103610 GCA_025379985.1 Phyllomedusa bahiana | reverse complement strand
AGAAAAAACCCTTGGTGTATGCAAACCCCAAATAACACATAACATACACAGTGGGGGCCCCCCTCACCCTTCTCCTCTCCTTAATTTAGCCAAGAGCACAAAAATGTGTAAATATAGATTTGCATATATTTATCACACACAACATATATGAGCTTCTTGCTAATTAAGTGTTTTCCTTTCTCAGGCAGTAAAAGTTGTGAGCAATGTCCTGAAGATGAATGGCCGAATGAGGGAAAGAACAGTTGTGTGGTTAGATATTATGAGTTTGTGTCATATGAGACTGATGTTCTTGCTTTAGTCTTCTCCACCATCTTCATATTCCTTTCTCTTATAACTGTATTTATAATTGGAATATTCACCTTATTCCGGAACATTCCATTGTCAGACCAATAACGTAACCCTTTAAGCTTCATCCTTCTGAGCTCTCTTATGCTCAGCTTACTTCTGTGTTTTTTCTATTCATCAGTCATCCAGTGGATATAACCTGCAGGCTGCGACAAATCTGCTTTGGGGTCTTCTTCACAGTAGCCGTGTCTTCTGTCCTGGCCAAGACCATCATAGTCTGCATAGCATTCGAGGCCACCAGACCTGGCAGCTCCTGGAGGAAGTGTGTGGGGGTTAAGCTTCCTTACTCAGTTGTGTTGGTCTGTTCATCTATTCAGATTGTGAATTCCGTTATTTGGTTGTCATCTTCTTCTCCATATCAAGAGCTGAACCTGGATTATCCTGGGAAGATCATCATCCAGTGTAATGAAGGCTCTGTCTTGGCCTTTTACCTCATGTTGAGTTATATGGGGTTTCTGGCAGCTGTGAGCTTTTTTTGGGCTTTCATGGTGAGGACATTACCTGATATTATAATGAAGCCAAGTACATCACCTTCACCCATGCTGGTTTTCCCGCAGTGTGTGGATCTGTGCCATCCCGGCCTATCTTAGCAGTACAGGGAAACACATGGTCATTGTGGAGATATTTGCCATATTGGCTTCAGGGGGAGGAATATTGAGCTGCATGTTCTTACCAAAATGTTACAATATCCTGGGAAACCCTGAAGTGAACAGTAAAGGACAAGTGAAACCAAATTTTTTACACTAAAAAAGAATTACTAAATTAAAACACCATATAACTTCTATTTGGTTTATTTTATTAAAGGACTGTCCAAATTTAAAATTTCATTGAATCCACCTACAAATTCACTGAATAGTTAACAATAATAAAACTCGTATTTTTGTTACATGAAATTATAATTGTTCACAATGAAACCTCTTCAATGATTATTCCTACAGAGGGAACAACCCTATAAAGAGTCAATGTGCTGAGCAGAGCACCATGAAATGAACCATGAATGGGGAGAGGGCACCAAGAAAGATATAGTGCATTGTTATTAAATCTGTGGCTTTCCTGCTTTCATCAAACTAAAATTGTCATCATGTGCAACAAGTCTCCAGTAGAGTAACCTGGGAAGGAAGAAGATTATGGTAGCATACGAAATGGATATTGGATTTACATGTTACACATATAAAAAAGACAACAATAGCTGATGGTTTAAAGTTTAAAAAGTTTTAAAAATAAAAAAAATATATAAAAAACACAATACACCGATCTTTCCATATTTTCATAAAAAAAAAGAAAACAGAAAACAATGAAAAAGTAACATAAGGGTTTTAACTGGTCCAAAAAAACCCAAAATCTACAAAAAGTTATTTTTTCGTGAATAAACTTGTCATAGCTCAAAAAATACCCAATGCAAACATTAGTTTTTTTTGTCACAGTATTTCTTTGATTCCCCAAAAATTAGAATTTATAAAAAAAATGATTATAGAAGTTTTTGAGCGATTATTATCGACAAAGTTGAAACGGCAGGGTTTTTTTATGTTGATGGGTTTTTTTTCGATACCCGATAATTTAGGAAAAAATTTGGCATAATCTATTAATATCGCGCCATTTAGCGCTTCCTGTCATTGTGGCACCCAAAATCAGCTTAGAGAAATAACCCGGGTAGCTGGGTGGCGACGTCATGAGGGGAGGGTATGCTTGCGTTTGGCGGAAAAATCACTTGACCTCTTTTTTGCATAGAACACCCTTTCCTTTTCTGCCTCAGTGTGTGTCTGTGTTCATGGGAGTAGGACTGTCTCCTCTTGCAAAACAGCTCAGCGAAACTGTTCTATTTTTACACAGCCAACTTGTTTTAGCTGTAACATTAGAACTTAGGGTAGATTAGAGATTTTGCAGTTTTTATTACTTAGGCTGAAATTTTAAAGGAGCACTAGCGTGTCCCGCTGCAGGGGGGGGGGGGGGGGGGCTGTGGGCAACACAGACGGGCGACAGGTTTTTTTAAAAACCCCTTAAAGGACCAGGGGGGTTTTTTTTTGGGTTTTGAAAACACGTTCTTTTTTTCCTCCCCCCCGCCTTTGAAAGCCAAAACCCTTCTTTTTTTTTTTTTCCACCTAATAGACACATGAGGGCTTTTTATTTTGGGGGTACAAGATGTACTTTCTAAAGGGGGTTATTTTACATATAAAGAATATATGGGAAAAACCCCCCAAAAAAAATTTCCAAATGGACAAAAAGTGAAAAAAAAAATGTATTTTCACCAGTTTGTGGGGGCTTTGCTTTTTACGGGGTTCCCAAACTTCGGAAAAAAAAAGTGTTATCTTATTCTTCAGGTTGTTACACATCCAGCAATACCAAACATTGGGTTTCCCTTATTTTTGGTACCGTAAAAAATTCCAAACATTTTCATTTTTTAAATTTTCGCCACGGCGCCATTTTTGTTGAACCAAAAACTTTTTTGTACAAAAACCCACCGGGGGGCCGAGTGAGGGGGGGCATTTTTTGGGGGGTGAAGTGTACTTTTTATCGCTAGCAATTTGGGAAACATGCGACTTTTTTTGATCTTTTTACCATTTTTTGATTGGTAAAAATAAAAAAACCAAAAAAACCAATTTTGGATTTGGATTTTTTTTTTTTTTCTACTTGTTCAGCGGGGCGGGAAAAAAAGATGTTATATTTTTATACACCGGGACTTTTTCCGGACGGGCGTTTCCAAAAATGGTAACTTTTTTTTTTATTTTAATGATTTTTATTTGTAAAAAAAGGGAAAGGGGGGGATTTGAATTTTAATACTTTTTTTTTTTTTTTTTTCTTTAAAACTTTTTTATTTTTTTTTTTTTACTGTAAAAATTGGGCACCTGTGGGACTTGCCATAGGTGGCGCGATTGTTTAAAAAAACCTATGCATTGATAGGCAATGCATTAGGGTGTACAAAGATGGCGGTTTCCCCAATGTCCTGTCTGCGGACGGAAGTGGGGCAAACCGGCCAGGGTAAGTGACGGGAGCCTTCCCAAGGCTCCCCACCACAATGAGCCCGGTCATCGGATCGGCGCAGCATAGCTGCGCTTATGCCGATTCACCGCACCACCGATCGGTGCGCGGCACCGATCGGCGTTATATTCAGACGCCGCAGCCATCTTTGCCGCGGCGCGCCTGATGGGTAATACAGCCCCCGCGGGCTGAGCCACCCGCCCCGGCGCTGTTCACCTGCCAGGTGTAGCGGCGATTTGCCGCTAACAACCCGGCTCTGTGCGGCGGGGTCGCGGAGCGATCCCCCTGCAAAGCCCCTTAGGGCCCTGGGACGTACTGATACGCCCAAGGTCATTAAGGGGTTTAAGGAGAGTGCATATTGTGCAGGGCCCAGACTGTGTTTAGAGTTTAGACCCTGCATTGCAATGGGTTTTTTATTAACACTTTTTTTGCTTTTTCCAGTTTTTTGGTGAAATATTACTTGTATGTTGTGCAGCCTGTATGTATTTTAGGAAACAGATCTTTACTAGTAACTGCAGGTGTATTTGATTGCCAAACTCCACTTTTATTATCCGTATACATTTCAGATAGGTGTTTTTTTTCACTTTGGCGCAGGCCAGCTTTGTTCATATAGGCACCATGCACTTAAATTTGAATACAGCAATTTTGTAGTCACTGCAGGTGTATTTGATAGGTGCAAAACTCCACTTTTATTATCCGTATACATTTCAGATAGGTGTTTTTTCACTTTGGCGCAGGCCAGCTTTGTTCATAGAGCCACCTTGCACTTAAATTTGAATACAGCAATTTTGTAGTCACCGCAGGTGTATTTCATAGGTGCAAAACTCCACTTTTATTATCCGTATACATTTCAGATAGGTGTTTTTTTTCACTTTGGCGCAGGCCAGCTTTGTTCATAGAGCCACCTTGCACTTAAATTTGAATACAGCAATTTTGTAGTCACCGCAGGTGTATTTCATAGGTGCAAAACTCCACTTTTATTATCCGTATACATTTCAGATAGGTGTTTTTTTCACTTTGGCGCAGGCCAGCTTTGTTCATAGAGCCACCTTGCACTTAAATTTGAATACAGCAATTTTGTCGTCACCGCAGGTGTATTGATAGGTGCAAAAACAACTGTTTGTTATCCGAATAGTTTTTAAATAGCTGTTTTGCATGTGGTGCGGCCCTAGATTTTTCAAATAGCCACGTTGTACGACAATTCTGATAGAAAAATTTTCTAGCAACTGTTCTCGTTTGTCATTGCTGCAAAAAACATAATTTCTCATCCGTGTTACTTCTGAATAGTTTTATTGCGCTCGTTGAATCTCAGTTTGGCGCAGATAGCGCACTTGCATGATATTTTGTTGAAAACTTCAAATTCCTAGTCCTACTGGGCATTTGTAAATCCCTGGGACTGAAGGAAGAACACTGTCGATTTTGTCTTACGGTTCTTCCACCAGACCGTATTTCACAGGTATTCACAAGAAACATAAGTTTCTAATCCTAGCTGGCTGTAGAAATTAGAGGGATTTAAGAATAGCTGTGATTTGTCGTCTTTTAATAAGAGACTTTCAAAAACTCTTCCATACCTTCACAAATTTTATCTTTCTGAACATGGACGAAATGCAGGTGGTAAGCGAGCAAAGAGGGGTGTAGGACATGGAGGTAGAGGTACGAGAGAAGGTGCTCCTTCCAGTGCTGGCGACAACACGTAAGCCAGCGGATCGTCGGTTGCAGGACCGTCAGGCCTGTCATCGCTGGGTCAGGGCCCTGTGAATCTCAGTAACGAACAGCGTCGCCAATCTGTTCTTCAGTGGTTAATGCAACCTGCATCCAGCAGTCTTACCTCCTCATCCTCCCAGTCACGGCCACAAATGTCATCATCAGCATCATCAGCATCCGTCCAACATGAAGCGAAGGCATCCCAAATGTCAACTCGTGTACCCACCACTGTGGATAATCCATTTTCTGAAGACCTCTTTGATGACAAAATGCGGTTGGGGTCAGAAGGCATTTCCAAAGATCAAGAGGCCAAAGAGGATGATTTTCTCTGCTCTGACGCCCAGTTAATAATGCCATCAGAGGAGGAGAAGGAAGCCGGTCAAACGGCAAAAATCCAGGGCGGTCGGCAACGCCTTGCAGTGCCTCTTGCTTGTAGTCCGCAGCTCCTGGATGCAGAATGTCAGGACGACCAAGTCACCTGTGTTGATGATGATGATGATGACATTGCGGATCCAACGTGGTCTTTCAGCAGAATTTGCTTGCGAGCGCTTCATCACTGGACGACGAGGAAGACGATGGGGTAGTGTCAGTACGGGTCCCGCCTCAAAAAGGGAGAGGGCGGTCATAGAAGTCCACTGATATGATTCCGCCAGCCACGGTCAGCGGAAACCCCGCTCCTCGCTTATCGCCGGCAAAAAGGTTCAGGACCTCTCAAGCCTGGGCCTTCTTTGAACAAGCCTCTGATTCACCCAGCGATGACATATGCCGCTTTTGCCGTAAACGCATCAGTAGAGGCAAGAATCTTAGGTGTTTAACCACCACCAACATGTCTAGTCACATGCAGCAAATGCATGAGTTGAAATGGAGGCAACACTTCGCCAAAAAAGGCCAGACCGATGCCGGACTTCCAACCACTGTCACACCCTCTGTCTCCGCCTTCTCCTCCTCCGCCACCACAAAGCGTTTCTCAGCTGCCCATGTCTCTAAGAGTCATGATCAGGGATCAGCTTCCGCTTAAGCTTCAACCGTCGCCCGAGAACCACCAGCACCACCAGAGACCCATCCTACCCATTCTCCTTCCAGCAGTTTGACAACCTGCACGCCGTACAGCGGCCAGTCTAGCAGCCAGCCATCTGTCTTCCAGGTTTGGGAGCAGAAGAAACACTTTAACCCAAACCATCCCAAAGCCAAAAGCCTGAATGTCGGCATTGCCAGGCTTTTGGCCTTGGAAATGTTGCCTTTCCGTCTGGTGGATACAGATGGGTACCGACACGTCATGGCCCTTGCCTGCCCCCAATAGCAGATGCCGAGCAGGCATTTCTTTGCCAGAAAAGCCGTCCCTGCCCGGGCCAGCCACGTGTCATCTAAAATTTCAAGCGCGTTGTCTGCATCTGTGTCCGGAAAAATCCATCTGACCACCGACATATGGACTAGTAAGCACGGCCAAGGCCGCTATATCTCTGTGACAGCTCACTGGGTGAGCTGGGTGGATGTCTTTGGTGGTGACGGTGGCTCTCAGGCTCGGCGCACGCTCTTCAAAACCGCAGGGATGGTACAGGGTTCTTTCCCCTAAGGTCCTCTGGTGGCATCACGGGCCCAGAGAAACCAGGCCGTGTTGAAATTAATCTGTCTTGGAGACCGTTCACACACAGGTCAGGAGCTGTGGATGGCTCACCGCAAGAGACCGAGCGCTGGCTGGGTGCCAAGAACCTTGTGCCAGGCAAGGTGGTGTGCTATAACGGTCGAAATCTGCTGGCCGTCCGTAAGATCGGTAGGCTGGAGCACATCCCTTGCCTGGCACATGTCATGAACCTTGTCGTCCAGAAATTTCTAAAGAGCTACCTGGGTCTGGACTGCCTGCTGAGGAAGGCTAGAGGTCTGAGTTCGCACTTCCGCCCTTCGCACCCTGCTTCATCCCACCTGGCTGCGTTGCAGCGTCAGCTCGGCCTCCCCGTCAACCATCTCATTGTTGACGTGGCAACACGCTTGAATGCCACCCTCCACATGCTCCAGCGATTGTGGCAGCAGCGCAATGCCATTACGCAGTACGAAGTGACACATGGCCTGACAAGCAGAGGTGCGGACCTCGGGGTGTTGAACCACCGAGAGTCGAGGCAGGTGAAAGAGCTCTGCATCATCCTTGCCAGTTTTGAAGAAGCCACCAAAATCTTCAGTGCGGACACTGCCTTTGTCAGCATGAGAATTGTGGTGATCTTAGTTCTGGAACGATCGTTGGACACTCTGAAACATCAGCTCACACCAGCGATGGTGGAGGAGACGGACACAGATGCGGACACGGAGCCTTTCTCTCCGTCGAATCCACAAGGCCCGACAGTTTCACAATTTCATCGGTCTTCATTAGGCAGTGGTTCGGGGTCCATGGCTAGTGCAAGGCGGCGCATCAGCTCTCAGGGTGCATCATCTGAAGCAAGTCAGGGCTGTGTTGAAGCCGTGCCAGAGGAAGCGGAGGAGGCGGAGGAGGAGATATTCCTGGAAACCGACGTTACCGACGTCCCTGCCTTGGAAAGAGGTTGGCGAGAATTTGAGGCGGAGGAGGAAGATGAGGAAGATCAGTTTGCTAGTGCCCCTCGACCCAGAGGCTTGGGAAATCAAGGCTCAATCTCTCACATGAGTGCTTGGATGCTCCATTTCCTCCAACATGATCCTCGCATTAAGGCCATCAAAATGAACAACAGTACTGGGTGGCCACCCTCCTGGATCCCCGGTACAAAACAAAATTCAGCACTTTCCTTCCACCCACCCAAATAGAGAGTAAAATGCAGGAAATGGAGACCTTGCTGATTGATCAACTGGAGACATCTGTTGCGTCTGCTTCACGTTCTTCAAATGTCACGGTGGAACAACGTCAGTGATGTGACATCAGTAGAGTGCCAAGTATACGCAGCGGCAGCAGCAGGCAATGTGGCAGAAGCCTAATGGGTGACCTCTGGCAATCTTTATTTACCACCTCACCAACGCATGTAATGCAGGGCACACATCCAACACACAGAGACCGGCTTAAGATCATGGTGCACGACTATCTGCGTCTCAACACCGATGTTTTTGGATGTGTTCCAGACCCAATCGACTTCTGGGTATCCAAAATGGATGAATGGCCCGAGCTCGCTCGCCACGCCATAGAGGTGTTGTCCTGCCCAGCAGCCAGCATCATATCTGAGCGGACCTTCAGCACAGCGAGAAGAGTCATTACAGACAAACGCATCCGGCTTTCCACAGATAATATAGATCGTTTGACTTTTTTCAAGATGAATCAGGCATTGATCTCTGATGATGTTGTGGCACCAATTGCCGAGGTCACCGATTAGTTGCCGGTCTACTATACATTCCTCTTCAAACAGAAATGGTCCTCTTGAAAACTTTTTTTTTTCAATGATCATTTCTTACTGCAATTTTTATTCTACTTCTCAAAAGTTCATTTTGCTGGTTTTGCTGTGAGGAGACTGTAAAAGACACTAAGGTTTCATGACAAAACCGTATTCCATTTACTCACTTCATCTTTAGAATTTTTCGCATTGTCAATGGTTTTGGGTCATTGGTGTCGTAAAGGTCCTTTGGAACAGAAATGTGGCTTCTAAGTGCATTTCTCCCTCACACATTTTTCACCGTGGCTGAGAATTCATTTTTATAATTTTTTGGATCATGCTGCTGTGAAACGCAGCAAAACTACAGGTCCTATTCTAAAAAATGTAGTTTCTAACAGACATTTGTTCTTAACAATTGTCTTGAGTGGCTCAAGTGGTTCAAGGGTCATGTTTTGAATTTTTGGGGGCATGTTGCTGTGAAATGCAGCTATACTACAGGTTCTTTTCTAAAAAATGTGGTTTCTAACAGACATTTGTTCTTCACAATTGTCAAAAGTGGCTCAAGGGTCATGTTTTTATTTTTGGGGGGCATTTTGCTGTGAAATGCAGCTATACTACAGGTCCTATTCTAAAAAAAAATGTTGTTTCTAACAGACATTTGTTCTTCACAATTGTCAAAAGTGGCTCAAGGGTTATGTTTTGAATTTTTGTGGGCATTTTGCTGTGAAATGCAGCTATACTACAGGTCCCATTATAAAAAAATGTGGTTTTCTAACAGACATTTGTTCTTCACATTGTCAAAAGTTGGCTCAAGGGTGATGGATGCTGTCAAAAACAGGACACTGTTAATGAGACACACATGCAAAATGACTTGTTTTTTGCAAGATCTTATAACAGAGCTAGCAATCCCTGTAGTGAGACAACCCATTTAATACATTTAAAAAAAGAGAAACAAAGATGTGGTGGGATTCCATCCTATTTTAAAAATGTGTTTTCTAGATTAAACGACTAAAAAACGGTCATGTACAAAATAGCTGATAGAAATAATCTCTCTGAATTGTACAAGGGGAGGTAACAGGAAGGACTTGAACAGATAGAGGTTACCCAGGACAGGTCTAGTCAATGTCCATTCAACTAAAATGGTGGTTAAAAGACTCCTATTTCTGGCCACTTTTTAATCTGGGGTCATGCCGGGCTCATGCTGTTGCCCAGAACAGGGATAGTCTATGTCCAGTGAAACTAAAATGGTGGTTCAAAGACTCCTTTTTTCCGGCACTTTTTAATCTGGGGTCATGCAGGTTTGGGGCTCATGCTGTGGCCCAGGACAGGGATAGTCTATGTCTAGTGAAACTAAAATGGTGGTTGAAAGACTCCTTTTTCCGGCACTTTTTAATCTGTGGGTCAGAAGACAGGTTTAATGGTCATACAGCGGTCCAGGACAGGTCTAGTCAATGTCCAGTTCAACTAAAATGGTGGTTGAAAAACTCCTTTTTCCGGCACTTTTTAAATCTGGGGGTCATGCAGGTTTGAGGGTCATGCTGCGGTACAGGACATGTATAGTCAATGTCCAGTTCAACTAAAATGGTGGTTCAAAGACTTATTTTTCTGGCACTTTTTAATCTGTGGGTCAGATATGTTTAAGGGTCATGCTGCGTTCCAGTACAGGGATATTCATTGTCCAGGTCAAGTAAAATTATGGTTCAAATCATACTGCCTTCTGGCATTTTTAATTTGTGGGTCATGCAGGTTTAAGGGTCATGCTGTGGTACAAGACAGGGATAGTGAATGGTCTGTGACTTTTTTCTGTGGCTTTTATAACCTAAGTGTGTTGCCTAAGATGTAGCACGTATCCATTTGACTGTTGTGGATGTTAATTCCAGCTTCTCCAGCCCTGTTTGGGTATAAGAATGAAGGTGTTGTTCCTCTCCCATAGACTTTAATGGTCATCGGCGATAATCTATTATCGACTTTCGGAAATCGTCTTGATAATTGCCGATATCGACTATCGACCCGATGACGATAGTCAACGTAATCGCTCATCACTACTTATAGATTAACACGATACCAATACATCTCATACTGCAGCCTGCAAAAAAACAAACCCTCAAACAGGTCTATACATGTAAAAATGTTTTTGATCTCAGAAAATGGTGATTAAAGCAAATTAAAAACATTAATAAAAGTATTTATTTTTTAAAAGAGGCAAAACAGAATGAAAACTATATCAAGTTGATTGTTCTGGAATTGGTATGCAATTCTCCAAATGCATATATATATATATATATATATATATATATATATATATATATATATATATATATATATATATATATATATAAATATATATATATGCATTTGTGCTATTTTTAATTTCCAGAACATTATAGAGTACAGTAAATGGTTACAATAAAAAGTGCAAGAAAGGGTTTATCACTAAGGGGAACATGTATGAAAACTGTCACCATCTTGATGTATCAGTGTAACATCTAACAGTATGTATGAAAGTGTCTCATGGTGGTTCATAAATGTGGCGCGTCTTAAGTACGTGCGGCAGAAATGTGTACAAAGACTCAACTGAATTCCTGACAGACAGCTGGGGCCATGCTAAGCAAACTTTTATTGGCAATAGGCAATTCTTTCCCAATTTATACCAGTAAAGTGATACAGTCAGAAACAACACTTGGTTTTGCACATCAAAAAACTTTGTTTGAAAAAACAAATGCACACTGGTGTGGCAACAATACATATAGACATTCAAATTCAAATAACAGTGGCACACTATGGACTAAGGAAACTATCAAATAGGACATAGGAAATTTGGAAAAGGCATTACTGCTAAACTAGGATACATGAAAAAATTTGAGGTTCTTAGTTCACACTTTTGGCCAAAAAATGCTTAAGCCCACCTCCGCAACTTCACCGGGACCTCAGTACAGTTGGGTCCTACGCTATTGTTACCTCTATTGGGTCCTGTTCAGACCTGCATACTTCAGGGAGCGAAGATACCTGCTTCAAAGAACACTGCACTGATTTAAAACCTGTGGAAGTGGGTGGGATGCAAAAACCAAAATGGAGGCAGCCACTCCTCCCTACATAAAGTCAGAAACAACACTTGGTTTTGCACATCAAAAAACTTTGTTTGCAAAAACAAATGCACACTGGTGTGGCAGCAATAAATATAGACATTCAAATTCAAATAACAGTGGCACACTATGGACTAAGGAAACTATCAAATAGGACATAGGAAATTTGGAAAAGGCATTACTGCTAACTAGTAAATTTCCTATGTCCTATTTGATAGTAAAGTGATACAAACTGTAACAGGTGAAAGCAGGGTATATGTGGATCCTTTTGGTCACCACGAGCGATGGAGATACAGTCCACACTAGGAATCAGGTCTTCACTGGATCCTCCCACAAGGCCAGACTTAGCTGCGGGGAACCCCATGGGTCACTACACCTGAGATGGCTAATTGTGGTGACAGCCGAAATGTCGGACGTAGTACAGAGGGAACAGGCCGATGTGACAGGCCCTAGACAAGTGCAACCATAGATAGAAGCAATGTCCCAGACAGGTAATGGACTGGTGAAACGGCAGGTAACAGAACTACAGGAATACTGGAAACAGGTTGTCAGGAAACACAAGTAACAAGTTCCAGTAATGGACAGCAAACAGAGGTCAGGATTAGTGTTGAGCAATCCCTAAAAGAGATTTTTGAGGAGATCGATTCGACTGTCGAGTCGATCTCGAGTCGATCTTCGATCCCCATTAAAGTCAATGGGAGAAGATGTTCAGGTTAATTTTTATACATATACAGGTGAGGAGAAGCTGGAATTACCATCCAGAAGAGTAAACTGGATACATGGAACAACTTAGTGAAGAAAAATTGGCTCTAAGAGTGACAGAAAAAATAGAGAGGCTAAAATACTTCATTCCTTTCAATGGCTAACTGAAAAGATGAGGACAGCATAGCTATAGGAGGTGCAGCGGTAGCAGCTGCTACGGGGCCCCTTTGACACATAAGAAGGTATTGGAAATGGTACATAGTAACTGGCAGAAGCACAGTTTCACTTTTTGCACTAGGGCCCAAGAATTTCACGTTACGCCACTGCAGGCTGGACTAGATTATATGGCAGAACCATTGGTGGCAGCGAGAACATTGCAATGGGAAACAGCGAGGTTCCAGTTCGACTACATTAAGCGGGAGTACTAATGGTGGCAGTTAGAACGTGGCAGTGGGGAACAGTGAGGCTCCGATTCAACAACATTAGGCAGCAGTACCATCGGTGGCAGTGAGAACATGGCAATGGGGAACAGCTAGGTTCCAGTTCGACAAGATTAGGCTGCAGTACCATTGGTGGCAGCGAGAACATGCCAGTGGGGAATAGCAAAGTTCCGGTTTGACTACATTAGGCGGCAGTATCATTGGTGGCAGCATGTGGGGAACATGGAGGTTCCAGCTCGACTAGATTAGATGCCATAGAGCAGCCAGCCTTCTGTGTACCAGGTGTGGGAGCATATGAAACACTTTTACCCCAACCATCCCAAAGCTAAAAGCCTTTGCCTAGCTGTTGGCCTTTCCGCCTGGTGGACACTTCTTAAGAGCAGTGAGCTAGTTCTTTTTGAGAACTGCATCTGCAGGAGGAGGGAAGGGATTTCAATGCTGACACCCAGCTTCCACGGAAACTACACAGGGTTTTTTTTATTTTTATTTTTCCAAGTAGCACTGCAAGCACAAAACAATCGCCATGCCTAAGAGAAAGGACAATGCCGCTGATGCTGGTGATGCCAAGGTGTTTTGCCAACTATTTCAAGGGGTCCTGTATGGCTTTAAAGAAGGCAACACCAAAGGCTTTATAAACTTTATTATATGAAGAATTTAGTAATTACATAAAACTACAAGAAGATAGTGTGATATTGTATATACTTTTGCATAATATAGATTATAAAGGCAAGGCACGCATAATATTGGTTACAAAGGCAAAGCACACATAATATGGATTAAAAATACTTACATAACACCTCTATATATGTCAAAGCTTCATCTGGAATCTTATAAGCATCATCTATCGGCATCAGCTGGAAAACAGCGAAGATAGAGAGATAATCCTGAGATCAACACTGTGCACAGGTGCCCCCTTATACAGGTCCAAGCTTCACCAGGAATCTTATCAGCATCATCTATCCATAACATCAGCTGGGAGAAGCAGGCCAGCGAAGATAGAGAGCTATTCCTGGATTCATCACTGTGTGCGGCAAGCGTCCTCTATATCCCACAGTCCAGCTATTTCCGTAACTTCGTAGCAAACTTTCCCAGCTTATATCTGTTGAAACAAATGCCTCCGTAACCAAATGTTACACAAGCTGACAGTTCAGTATTTTTCCAGTATCAGACCTCTCCCTTTGGATGGCCAGTCCTTCAGGGATTTACCTGGCACTGGAAAACATGTCAAGAAAATACTCTGTACAACCATAAACACCTGTTTTCCCATCAATACTTTCTAACCATGCTGGGTAGTATATCTCGTTACAGCGTTTCCCAATAACAATGAGGCCCCTAATAACAACCCTCTGTGTCCCAATATCACTGTTTCCTCACTAACATTTTTTTTGATCAAAACATGTGAACTAAGATCACAAAGATTTTTCATCATGAATTGTAGTATTAGTATAAATTGCTTCTTTAGAGGTTTCCATGTATTGTTATGATAGCCCTTTAGCTGTAGGTGGTGCCACTGTATTGGGAATGATGTGTATGTTATACATGCCGCAACCATGCCAGTGGCCACCCAGGTTCACATTGTCTATTTCAGAAACGTTTTTTTGTGCGAACTATACGTTTACATTGCATATTTTGCTTTTAATTGATATTAGGAGGAATGATGCCTCCATTATAAGTCTCTTGCAACCCCGCCCACCTCCATCAGTTGCTATACTTCGAGTGCATTATTCTACAAGGTTGGTGCTTTTTCTTTCTTTTTATTCTCTGGATTTATGGAGGTTCTGTGTTGAACCCAAAATAGAAGTCTGAATATGACTAGTTAGAGGTAAAAATAGAGTAGGACCACCCGCCTTGAATTCCGTTGGTAGGTCGGGAGTGTGCTAAGCATTTTTTATCAAAACAAGTGAACTTAAGAATCTCAAAGTTTTTCATATATTGTTAGATAGTCATAAAGCTTCTTTAGAGGTTTCCAAAATATGCACTGTTCTTCGCACACATTTACCAGGAGTTAGGAAATTTACAGCTTAAGTATCTATTATTCTAAAGAGATACTGACTAATATGGATTCTGATGGTCAAGTAAATCTTCTTAGCACTACATTCCACCGCTTGACCATTCCACAATCCATATTTTATCTCTATTACAACACCATACCAAGGAATGGCTTTTAGCAGATGACAACATAATGCTATACAGAGAAGGAATACACTGTATACAGCATCATAATGCAGATACAAGCGCAAACTATAGCAAAAAGTACTCCTAAAATATAGCGAAATAACCAAGATCAGGTGACCAGGAAATACCAATCCCACCATTTACCATTACTTTGTGTGATGTTGAACACATCATCCTTGTAGCTGATCATATCTAGGACTGTAATCCTGGCTATGATCTTACAAGTTTTAAACAACACACTATTCTGAAACTCTTGGTATCCATGGTGGGAGATTTAATAACAAATAACCTAGTAGCCGGCTCAAATCTGGTAAGATAGCTTTTGATAACTTTGTATACTCTAATACTATATCTTCTTATGCTCTACTGGTAGTAATGTATTAATCTAGCAACTAGGCAAGATAATCTCCTTAAAGCCCTTAGCAGCACATGCAGCCACGTGCAGGGGATCTACAAGCATAAGGGATAACCCTATGAATTTCTGAACTGTCAATATGGACTCTAAATGGTCATAAATCTCTACACTACATTCCACCCCTTGACCATATCAGAATCCATGTATTATCCTCTATTTTTTTTTCACTCCATTTTCATATGCTGACATATTTCCCTAACTTATTGGATTCACAATTAAGTTCATTTGATAGCATAACAAAGGCGATGCAATATTGGAGTCTATATATAATACTTCAGTAAGGAATTTCCTCTCCGTAACATTTTATACAAGCATAATATGCATGGTATGTATAATTCTGTATCACATCTCCGTCTTCAATCTCCTTTTCTTGGACAGACCCCCCTATAAACTTTGTCCATAATTGCGAGGGGGTTGGTGCAGCTACCATGCAAGTCTCTAATATATTGTTAGCAGTAGCAGTTTTTGTCATACATAAATGTTCATCAATTGTGCTATATAAATCCATAGATTCTGCTTAAATTTTCCATAAATGGGGGGCCATAAATTCTCACTTGAAACTGGCACTTTCCTCTCTTTGTTGATGCAATGATTGGGCAACAGCAGAGACCAAAAAGACCATGCCTGCGATACCGATCAACCACCGTCTCCAAGTTTGGATAGGGTACTGAAAAGAAAGAACAGACCTATTATTCTCTGAGATAACATCTGTTTCCCACTTTCCTTCTCCTGGTTTCCTCACTGCAAATTTTGCCCCTAGCAATAACTTCTAACAGCACTTGAGGGCCTTTACTCCTCGGCTGTATCACCCAAATTCTTGCACCATCGTTTAAAGAGTGAGTGGAACCAAAACATTTTTCCACTCATACTGGAGTGCACATATCATAGCTGTTATAAACTAATATAACTCGATTCCCTCTTTTTTTTTTTTCTTTTCCCCGGCATTTATCTTCTGAGATAAACAGATAGTAAATGATCACACACCCTTCGTATATAGGCCTGCAGTCAATAATTTACTGTTTACAACCAAAAGATATGGAAACTGTTCCTGCCCTCTCCAAATAACTGTTCAACTGTATATTAGCAAGAAACCCCTAATACCTTCTATGTCATAAATCCCTCACTACATCATGGCATGTTATTTAACAATTAACCTATTCTTCCACTTATTAATATTTGCCATAGGAGTTAATCTTGTGTATTTTACTCAGGCCTTTAATCTCTAGGGACAGATTAACATGCAAACAAAGAAAAAGACACAGCTTATCAGCAATAAAGACGTAATTGACCATTTAGTATTCAAAACAATCAAAGGGTTAGTCGCAATGCGCAATAGACATCACAACAAAAAAATAAATAAATATGAAACAACCAACACATCACAGAGCCCATCACATCACAATGGTGTCTCCCCTTTAACACAAAGGAATTCTTTGTTAACTCTTTATGAATTAGAGCTCCAAACAAAAAATTATCCAATAAGGAATGCACAGTTGTGTTACATTTGGGAACACATTGACCTAAAATCTATTTTTTACCAAAAACCCAGTAGTTAGAGATGGGCGAATCGATTCTAACGAAGTGGAATTAGTTTAGAATTTCAGGAAAACTTCGGTTCAGAACAAAGTCTCAGTTTGGGGTACTTCGGGTGAACGAAGTGTGCTTTTGGTTGATAAAATGGCTGCAGCACATGGCGCGACATAGGCAAAGCACTCTGGGAGGAAGAAGGGCATAGCCTGCATGACAAAGTGCAGAGGAAATGAAGCCAATCAGAGACCGGGCGGATCTGTGACCGTCACCGCACTATATAAGTCCGGCGCGAAACGCTGGGAGCTCATACCGCTCTCACTGTACTATCCAGGGAAGGTGCGCCGCGGCTGCTTGTTTACTGAAAACTGAATTTTATACAGCGATTTTGGTGGGGTTTCTCAGATTGTCCCTCAGAGACTGCTTCTCTAATGTTCTATTCTGATTTTATTGGGTGTATTGGATCTGAAGTCCAGTGTGTGTCCACTTGCAGCTGAGCATATACAATGTTTAATGCTATCTGGCTCACAGCAAATTCAATATCAAAGGGGCATCTAAGCCAGTTTCCTTCCTGTTTTATTCATTTAAAGAAACAGCGTTTTTTATAATGACAAATACACCACTTCATTTTTGGCTGCTCAATTCTTTTGCGCAATTTACATCCCAGGGGATAATTAAGCCGTTGTTCTGCTGCTGTTAGTGACTCCAAGAAACCGTCGTTTTACACCGCCGACAAATACCAATTTTCCTGTAGCCATTAATTCACGAAGCGAAGGTTAATTACAATTTTTCTCTTGTTGTTTAGCACAGAAAAAACGCAATGTAACACGCTACAAAGCTAGTACCAGAACCCAAGTATTTTTCGAACTATAACGGCGCACATAAATGCCATTGAATTTTTCTCAGAAATCGAAAGTGCGACTTATAGTCCGATGGCGCCTTATATATTAATCCAATTTCTCACTTGGGGATTTTAGGCTTGTTCAGAACGTAATTAGGTACAGTCTAGTGTAGTAGACACAGTCCCTGATTGTAACTGATTTGCAACTGATTTGCAACTGATTTGCAATAGTAAATTACGTTCCGAAATCAGTTACAAATCATTGCAAATAAGTTCCACTAAGGCCTCGTTCACAACGGCTTATTGGGCATGGATTGTCGCATACTCCCCGCGTCCCGGATTTGCGCTTCAGTACGGCGCTAATCCGTCCCTGTCATTACGGTAATTCCACTGCTCTCATAGAGAACTGTGGATTTCCGTCGCTCCTCCCCGCTCGGCGAATCCGCCCGCGGGTGGAGAAAGTGACATGCACATTATTTACGGCGGGGTTGCCGAAAAAGAATGCATTGTAAATGGGGGCCCCGGAGCGGCCCCCCCCGGGCCGCGCTCCAGCCCCGCCCCCGCCCTTATTCAGGCGGATTTGTGAGCCAATACGGTCACAAACCGTGGGGAAATAAGCCTGGAACACGGCCTAAGGCTATTTCACGCAGCGATTTCAAAAACGATTCACGTGGGGATTTCCAATAAAAAATACGTTCCGAAATCATTGCAAATCAGTTGCAAATAAGCTTCCTAAGTGTGACACGTTTTTCGCGATACGGCAGGGAAAATGTACATTTTACTTTTGTTACAAGTTTACAAGTTTAAGTTATTGTAAAGTGTTTAATGAACTTGGCATCGGGTTTGGGTTTGTTTCATTAATGTGCCGCGCCTTATAATCCCGTCGCCATATATGAACCAAGAAGACAAACAGGGGGCCTTTAAATGGGCCCCTTTTAAAACCGGTTTCGTTATACCCGAAAAATACGGTAGTTTCTGGTGTCAATTCTTTGGGCAATTTACACCAGGGGGTTAATTTAAACGTTGTTCTGCTGCTGTTTGTGACCAAAAAACCGTCTTTTTCACTGCCAAAAAATAAATTTTCCCGTGGCATAATTCCCAACAAGGTTAATTACAATTTTTTCTCTTGTTGTTGAGCAAAAAAACACGGGGATTGTAAAACGCTACAAAGCTAGTATTTTCCCGGGGCTTTAATTTTTTTTGCGCAATTTACTCCAGGGGTTAATTAAGCTTGTTTTTTGTGCTGTGGGTGACAAAAATAACCTCTTTTTCACCGCCAAAAAATACTTTTTTCCGACATAAAACACAAGCGAAGGTTTAATTACAATTTTTTTTGTTTGTAGCGTAGAAAACACGCAAATGAACAAAGCTACAAAGCTGTAGTTTACGGCTGCTCAATTCTTTTGCGCAAATTTTCATCCAGGGGTTAATTAAGTGTTTTTTCTGCGCTTTTGACTCCAAAAACCGTCTTTTTCACCCCCAAAAAATAAAATTTTTTGTAGCAAATTCACAAAACGAAGGTTAATTACAATTTTTTCTCTTGTTGTGTAGCGTAGAAAACACGCATTTGTAACCGCTAAAAGCTAGTAGTTTCTGGCGCTCAAATCTGTTGCGCAATTTACATCCAGGGGTTAATTAAGCGTTGTTCTGCTGTTGTACTCAGTAAAAGAACTTTGTTTTTCACCCGACACAAAAGAAATTTCTGTAGGCAATAATTAATATCCGAAGGTTAATTAAGCCTGTTTGTGCTTTTATATTCAGTAAAATACACAGAGATTTTTAATCGGCAACATACAAGTCAATTTCTTCCTGCCCATTTTGATGGAGCGCAATTTATATCAAGGGTTTCCCAAGCTATTCTTAGTGGGTTCATTTGGCCGTCAAATTCAGGGTGTGTATTTATCATATAAAGATATCTTTCATTCAACAGTGTCTGTCATTTTAGAACAAACAGTAGGTCAGACCAGAGAGGTGGCAAGGCTGTTCACCTGCGAGCGGCAGAGGTACAAAACATTCCTGCTTGACAGGTCGACCAGCACAGCAATGGGGAGTCGCAGCAGGGGTCACTCGGTGGACCGGCCACTACTGCGCTGTCATCTAGCGGCCGTTGTACTGACTAGCAACCCAATGTCTTGATTGGTTGACTAGGTGCATCCATTTCCTCCCAGATGACATCGACATCCCAGCCAAGAGTCGGTGGGAACGTCAGACACAACCCTAGTTGGCATGGCCGGGAGCGGGTCAGCGGCCCTCCCTGTCCTCAACCGCCTCTGTCCATCGGTTCCCTCAGCCATGAGATCTGACTATGTGGTGTGGGCTATGCGCCACTATATAGCGAGGGATGAAACAATTTGATGACCGGGCAGTCAGCAGCTACTTGGCAGCTAAAGAAATAGGGCCAATATCCCCTGCTTCTTGCAGTAGGCGGCAAAGTATAGATGTTGTGATTGGCATGGGAGGCATGTGTGAGGGGTCAGGGGGGCCTACTGCATACCAAGGACCGGTCAGTCCCTGATGAGGACAGCAGGGGACGATGAACAAAATAGATGATGGATGTAGCCAGACCGCACTTGGGAGCCGGGTGAGGCAAGGGCTTCATCATCGTCAGGAGAAGAGGGCGTCAGCTTTGTGCGCGTCAGGCAGCGGCGCAGACAGCAAGTGGGTTGTGTGAGCGGAGTCAGCAGGATAGCAGAAGTTGTGGTTTCGGGAGCCAAGGCGGCCAGGCGTGTAAAAAACCCGCTTCGCAGGTCAACAAAAGTAGCAGCACAGGGGGAGAACTCAGCGAGGGCAGCGGCGGCAGTAGTCATCAGTGCGGAGTGTTGGCGGAAAAAATACGATACTCGCGCTGTTTGCAGTTCTTCTGCTAAAGACACCGGAGGGAGGCCCGAACAGTTCTATGGAGAGTATCTTGTAGAATCTGTAAGCAGAAAGCGAAGCGTGGCCAGGGAAGCTAAACGTTGGCACCACGGCCTGCGTCAACACATGCAGGGGCGTCACCATCGGTGGCGGCGTGGAGAAACGTAGAGCTCAGATGTGGTGGTCCATCCTGCGCCGCAGCAACAGCAGCAGCAGCCGCGCCAGTGGCACGCATGTCATTGCAGCCAATCAAGGCTCCACCCCCTCTGCAGAAGGGGAGCTCGTTTCTCTTTGACATCATCTGCGGTCCAGGATGGCTCTGCTCTCGCTACTCATGGCCGCGAGCAAGTCGTTCAGCGAGGCGATTGCAAGAGACAAACAGTATGAGGTCCAACCCATTCCTAAGGTGGCAGCAGTGACTTGCTCCTGTCAAACGTTTGTTGGGTACTGCAGGCCGTCCATTTCCAAATGGTGGGACTCTGCACCATTCAGAGAACTAAGGGCTTTGTGCGACGCCGAGATGGAGTGTTCCAAGCCGTAATTTCTTTTCAAAAAGGCAGTACCAGCACTTATAATATGTAGAAACAGAAGATGGGGCCAGTCCTTAAGCTTATCGGTTTGTTCCAACGTGGGTGCCACGCGCAGCACGGACGTTGGAGCTGTAACTACGGACAGGGCCAGTCATGTCCTTTTACGGCCCCAATGCGGTGAATGTGCTTTCGGCCGGCACCACCAAACAACTTGGACAGGAGACGCCACTTTCTCCTCCACGTTGTCAAAACTGCTGCTCCTGCGCCAATGTCGCCTCCTCTCCTCCACACCACCACCACCACCATTCTCAGCCTCACAAGTTACTGCTCCACATCCACATGTGTAGAACAGCGGTGTCACGCAGTTCTACACCTGGGCTTGCCTCGGCGAACGAAGTCACACAGGGGAGGAACTGCTCCACGTCATGCAGCAAGAAAATCGTGTGTGGCTTTCCTCCGCACCAACTGCAAATCGGGAAAACCATGGTGATGGACAATGGGAGGAACATGGTGTCCGTGCTGCCACCGAGGAGGGATGGTCATGCGCCCTGCATGGCGCACGTGTTCAAATCTGTTGTGAATAGGTTCCTGAAGTCTTCCACGATTTCAGGCAGATTCTGAAATAATGGCCAGGAAATGTTGCATGCAATTTATCCATTGTACAAAGCCAGGAACACATCTCCTCGAGTTGCAGCCGGCAGAACGGATCCCCCAACAACACTTGATAATGCGGATGTTTCCACCCGTTGGAATTCCAGCACTGCACATGTTTGGACCGACTGTATGAACAGAGGAAAGGCCCAACCATTAACGATTTTTTGATGATCCAGGCAGACAGAAGAACTTCCCCTGTGTAACTTTGATCGTCAGCCAGTGGCAGGCTCATGCGTGACACCTGCCGTTTGTTGAGGCCAATTTGAGGGAGGCGACGTTATTTGTCAGTCCAGGACTACGGGATGAATAACGTCATTCCACTGCTTTTCATGTCCTGGAAACAGATGCTGAAAAATCTGTCTGGCAGGGGACTGAGACGTGGCGACTAATCTCGTGGCCACATGAGTCCGGTGGGGACTGAAATGGAGGAGAGGAGGAGGAGGACATTGGAGCAGAAGATTGTTCCTGGTGAAATGAGTGGATTTTCTACCAAAGGTGCAAGGGAGGAGGCAGCAGGAGGCAGCAGGAGGAGTGGATGGAGATGAGGAAGACGAGCAGATGGACCCCAGCACCGTGGCAGTATCACAGTCGGAAATGGAGGCAGGGAGCCCTCGGGACGTCACTTGTGCAAGATGCCCGCAGCTGCTTTATTTGCCTGGCTAGTGACAGCGAATAGTCAGGCATCCGGCAGGTGGGATTGACTTCTGGCTCTGCACCCTATTGTGAACCCTCGCGCAACCGGTCCAAAATGGGAGCCTTTTTCCCAGCTATTGAGAGGGAGGACAAATCAAATACTATAGGGAAATCCTCCGTTAATCAGTGGCCGCTGCCTATGTGCGGATCGTCCCTCCTCTGACCGGTACTGACCGGGGGGTTCCTCATGCTCACATACTACTGCCGCGGCTTGCTGGGGGAAGGTGAGGGGTAGGAGCCCAGTACCAGCTCCATCAAGCGAGTAAACCTAAGTACTGGAGTCACTGATGAGCAGCTTCCCTTCACCCACCTAGTGAGGAGCCGGTAGTCGCCAGCAGCAGGACCTCGGAGCAGTCCCTGAATCAAAAAAGGTGGTGGCCTACTTGGACAGCACTCTGCCACCCCAGTTAGAAGATCTGCTGGGACTAATGGGCACCAAAACTGGAATGTGTGGCCGCAACTTGCAGTTTGTCAGTGGAGAAGCTGATCCTGCCGGCAGTTAAGTGTGGCATCAGAGCGGGTTTCAGTGCGGCGGGGGCCATCGTTAGCCCAAGGAGAACCCGCATGTCCACTGGGAAATGTGGAACGACTGACCTTTGTCAAGATGATCGGCGTGGGATCGGCCAGGATTTCACACACCAATGCCTTAAGGCGACGTCAGACTACATCAGCCATGACGGCCTCACCCAAACTGTGCTGAAAGGAGTCTGGGTTCACCATTCAAACACTGCCTCAAGCCACTATTCTGATGCCGCCACCCGCCTGATGCCACACATCTGCTGACAGTTTCTCGATCTGCCAACAACCATCTTTACCAGGGACTGGTATTGCCACCCACCTCGCCGATGACCATTAAAGTCTATGGGAGAGGAACAACACCTTCATTCTTACACCCAAACAGGGCTGGAGAAGCTGGAATTAACATCCACAACAGTAAACTGGATACATGCTACATCTGAGGCAACACACATAGGTTATAAAAGCCACAGAAAAAAAGTCACAGTCCAAACCTGCATAACCCCCAGATTAAAAAAGTGCCGGAAAAAGGAGTCTTTCAACCACCATTTTAGTTGAACTGGACATTGACAATACCTGTCCTGGACCGCAGAAAGACCATTAAACCTGTCTGACCCACAGATTAAAAAGTGCCGGAAAAAGGAGTCTTTCAACCACCATTTTTAGTTGAACTGGACATTGACTATACCTGTCCTGGGCCACAGCATGAGCCCCAAACCTGCATGACCCCACATTTAAAAAGTGCAAGAAAAAGGAGTCTTTCAACCACATTTTAGTTGAACTGGACTTTGGGACTATCCCTGTCCTGGGCCACAGCATGAGCCCAAACCTGCATGACCCCCAATTTAAAAAAGTGCGGAAAATGGGTATTTAAAACCCCCATTTTAGTTGTACTGGACATTGACTTTTACCTGTCCTGGCCCGCATGAGCCCCAAACCTGCATACCCCAGATTAAAAAAGTGCCGGAAAAAGGGGAGTCTTTCAACCACCATTTAGTTGAACTGGACTTTGGGACTATACCTGTCCTGGACCGCAGTATGACCATTAAACCGTTTGACCCACAGATTAAATTAGTGCCGGATAAAGGAGTCTTTCAACTCCATTTTAGTTGAACTGGACATTGACTATTACACTGTCCTGGGCCACAGCATGAGCCCAAACTGCTGACCCCCACTTTTAAAAAAGTCCCGGGGAAAAAAGGAGTCTCCAACCCCCATTTTTGTTTACTGGAATTGATATACTGTCCTGGGCCACACAAGATGACCCCCAAAAACCGCATAACCCCCCAGATTAAAAAAAATTTGCTGGAAAAAGGAGTTTTTAAAAACCACTGTTTAGTTAAACTGGACATTAAAATTTTCTGTCCTGGCCCCGCGTTGACCACAAACCTATCGGGCCCCAAAGTTAAAAAAAGTGCCGGAAAAAGGATCTTTCAACCCCATTTAGTTAAACTGGAATTGACTATCCATACCCTGGACTGCAGCTCCCAAAAACCCGACGGGGGCCCTTTATGGCCCATCAGCAGAAAATTTCTCAATAAGAAATAAACTTATTAAAAACAACTCGTTTTCCTTTAAAATGCTGTGCTAGGCTCTTCCCATTTATGGTGAATTGTTCCATCGTGACATTAGAATGTGAAGCAAACGAAACAGATGTCCCCAGTAGGTCAACGAAGCCTGTCTGAAAATCCTTCATTCTACTGTCAAGTGGGTTGGAGGAAATTACTGATCAAGGCGGGTGAGGCTGTAAACGTGGATCACGCAGGTTCAGCTGGCAGGGCTGGCCTTACAGTGGGTGTGGTGAGAGCAACGGCTGGCATCCGTCATTTATTATCATCCAAAATGCCCTTATGACGCAGCATCGAAAACAGTCGTGCTGAAGCAGAGTGTGGAAGCAGAAGTGTGAGCTCAGACCTCCAGCTTTCCTCAGTACACAGCCCAGACCTGGGTACGCTAGAGAAATTTCTGCCTCTCGAGAGGCTTGCCTGCATGAGTGGGGACCAATTGACTTCATTTGGGAGATGCTGTGGTTAGCCCTGTTTCACCCCAGGTCCCTTTTTTTCTTGGATTCTTTTTATCGTTTTACTCAACGTGTTGGAGAAATTGTCTCTGTTCTTGGGGGTGGCGAATGTCCCCATACACCATGTACTCTTAATAACCTACATCTGTTAAGTTTTTTCTGTACTTCCCTTGTACAATTCAGAGGATTATTTGTATAGTATTTTGTACATGAATTTTTTTGGTATTTTAATTTAGAAAAACATTTTTAAAATAGGGGGAATCCCACCACGTATTTGTTTTCTTTTTTTAAATTGTTTTAAAAGGGGTTTTTCCCATCAGGGATTGCTAGCTTTTTTAAAGATCTTGCAAAAACAAGTTTTTGCAATATGGTCCATTAACAATGCCCCTCCTATTCCTGTTTTGACGCCCCATCCCCCATAATTTTAAAAAACATCCCCCTTGAGCCATTTTGAAAATTGTAAAGAAAAAAATTCTTTTATAACCACTTTTTTAGAATGGGACCTGTGGTATAGCTGTTTTTTAGCAAAGCCCCCAAAATTTAAAACTGACCTTGACCCACTTTTGACAATTGTGAAAAACAAATGTCTCTGGAAACCACATTTTTTAAAAAAAGGGACCTGTGTATGCTGCATTTCACAGCAACATCCCCCCAAAAATTAAAAAGGACCCTTGAACCATTGAGCCACTCAGACTTTTTTAAGAAAAAATTCTGTTAGAAACTACATTTTTTAAAATAGGCCCTGTAGTTTTGCTGCTTTCCAGCAGCATGACCCAAAAAATTAAAAAAATGATTCTCAGCCACGTTAAAAATTTGTGAGGGAGAAAATGCCCTTAGAAGCAATTTTCTGTTCCAAAGGACCATGATTATCTGATTCACAACACATGACCCCAAACCCTTGACAATGCGAAAATTCTAAAGATAAAGTATAAATGGAATACGGTTTTTTTCATGAAACCTTGGTGTCTTTTACAGTCTCTCACCGCAAAACCCCAAAATGAACTTCCCGGGAACTGAGAAAAAAATTGCAGTAAGAAATTTATTTTAAAAAAAAAATTTTCAAGAGGACCATTTTTTTGGAAAAGAATGTGAAGTGACCGGCAACTAAACGGTGACCCGGCATTTTGGGGCCCAAAATTTTCGAGATCCCCTGCCCATTCATCTTGATGAAATCAACGACCCCATTTTTCTGTGGAAATACTGGCGGAACATCTAAGCGGAATTTCCCTTTTTGAGGCGGGAGCCGTATTTACACACCCCCCTCGTCTTCCTCTCTCCAGTGATGAAGCGGGTCGAAGCAAATTCTGCTGAAAAGACCAGTTTGGGTCCGAAATGTCGTCTTCATTTTCATCATCATCAACACAGGGGGTTCCCCTCCGACATTCTGATCTGGAGGGGTCTACAAGCAAAAGGGACTGCAAGGCGTTGCCCACCCCCTGGGGTTTTTGTGATTGACCGGGGTTCCCTTTTCCTCCTTTATGGCATCAGAAATTGGGTGTCAGAGCAAACAAAATCATCCCCTTTGGCCCCTTTGATTTTGGAAATGCCTTCGACCCCAACCGCATTTTTGTCATCAAAGAGGTCTTCAGAAAATGGATTATCCACAGGGTGGGTACACGATTTTGACATTTGGGCTGCCTTCGCTACATGTTGGACGGATGTTGACGATGCTGAGGGACGACATTTGTGGCCGTGACTGGGAGGACGAGGAGGTAAGACTGCTCTTTTGCAGGTTGCATTAACCCTGAAGAACAGATTGGCGACGCTGTTCGTTACAGAGATTCACAGGGCCCTGACCAGCGATGGACAGGCCTGACGGTCCTGCAACCGACGATCCGCTGGCATGCGTGGTGTCGCCAGCACGGGAAGGAGCACCTCCTCTCGTACCTCTCCCTCCATGTCCTAAAACCCCCTTTTTGCTCGCTTACCACCTGCATTTCGCTCCAAGTTCAGAAAGATAAAAATATAAGTATGTATGGAAGAGTTTTTGACAGTCTTTATTGAAAGACGGCAAATCACAGCTATTCTTAAATCCTCTAATTTCCTACAGCCAACTAGGTTTAAAACTGAATTTTTTTCTTGCAAAATACCTGTGAAATGCGGTCTGTGGAAAAACCGTAAGACAAAATCAACAGTGTTCTTCCTTCAGTCCAAGGGATTTACAACTGCCCAGTAGGACTGGGAAATTTGTTTATTTTTTCAACAAAAATCATACAAGTGCGCTATCTGCGCAAAAATGAGATTCACCAAGCGCAACAAAAATAGTCAGAAGTTACACGGATGAGAAATTGCGTTTTTTGCAGCAATGACAAACGAGAACAGTTGCTAGAAAAATTTTCTATCAGAATTGTTGTACAACTTGGCTATTTGAAAAAAACCAGGGCCGCCCCACGTGCAATACAGCTATTTAAAAGTTATACGGATAACAAACGGTGGTTTTTGCACCAATGAAATACACCAACAGTAACTACAAAATTTCGGTATCCAAGTTTAAGTAGAAGGTGGCTATTTTTAAAAAAAAATGAGGCGAAAACCCAAAATGCAATACAGCTATTTAAAGTTATACGGAAAAGAAAAGGTGGGGTTTGCACCAATGAAATACAACAGTGGTTACCACAAAATTTCTGTATTCAAATTTAAGTACAATATGGGTCTTTGAACAAAAATGGGCTGCGCCAAAGTGAAAAACACCTATTTGAAATGTAGACGGATAATAAAAGGTGGGTTTTGCACCTATGAAATACACCTGCAATTACTAGCAAATTTCTGTATCCTAATATAAGTACAAGATGGGTCTTTGAACAAAATTGGGCTGCGCCAAAGTGAAAAACACCTATTTGAAATGTATACGGATAATAAAAGGTGGGTTTTGCACCTATGAAATACACCTGCAATTTTCTAGCAATTTCTGTATCCTAATATAAGTACAAAGTGGCTCTTTGAACAAAAATGGGCTGTGTCAAAGTGAAAATCTCCTATTTGAAATGTTGACGGATAATAAAAGGTGGGTTTTGCACCTATGAAATACACCTGCAATTACTAGCAAATTTCTGTATCCTAATATAAGTACAAGATTGGTCTTTGAACAAAACTGGGCTGCGCCAAAGTGAAAAATACCTATTTGAAATTGAGACGGATAATAAAAGGTGGGTTTTGCACCTATGAAATACACCTGCAATTACTAGCAAATTTCTGTATCCTAATTTAAGAAAAAAGTGGCTCTTTGAACAAAACTGGGCTGCACCAAAGTGAAAAACACCTATTTGATATGTAGACAGATAATAAAAGGTGGGTTTTGCACCTATGAAATACACCTGCATTTTCTAGCCCCAAATTTTCTGTATCCTAATGTAAGTACAAGGTGGGTCTTTGAACAAAACTGGACTGCACAAAATAAAAGGTACTATTTCTCCTCAGGTGCGAGGTGTGCTGGCCAAAAACTGGTAAAAGAAAGCCATTTCAATGCAGGTTCAAAGCAGAGTCTGGGCTGCACAATATACTCTCTCCTTTCAAAAGCCTGCCTGCCTGTGTTCGCCCGCACCCTTCGCCCCCCCTCCCCTCCCACATCTGTACAGCGCGAGGTGCTTCTTTAAAAGTCTCTGTCTAACCAACTAGGAACTGAAATTCTCTAATCTACCTATGTTCTAATGTTCACAGCTAAAAGCATAGTTGTCTGTGTAAACAAAGAGAATTGTGTCTCTGAGCTGAGCAGTTTTGAGGAGAAAATTAGGCACAGCCTGCTCAAATTTGGGGAAGAAAACGGACACACTGATGCGAACAGGAAGCGTGTTCTATGCAAAACGGGGGTCATGGGGATTTTTCCCCCCCAATGAAAA
Organism: Phyllomedusa bahiana; assembly: GCA_025379985.1. Classification (NCBI taxonomy): domain Eukaryota; kingdom Metazoa; phylum Chordata; class Amphibia; order Anura; family Hylidae; genus Phyllomedusa; species Phyllomedusa bahiana. Next base: position 74,974 of record JAODAL010010717.1, on the reverse strand, counting down.
CCCAATACACATCACAGCCCATGACGTTTGCCCCCAACCCAGCTCCCCCCTGCTCTTTTTTGTTTAAAGTAAATTTGCTGGCCCCCAAAAAAGGGAACAGGAATTTCCCAAAAAATTGGGCGCGATAGTAAAAAAGTTTAAAAGGGGGCAGATTCCACCAAAATTACCCCCGTGATGGGAAAAATTTTCCGATAAAAACCCAAAAAAAACCGTCCCGATTTCAACTTTGTCGATTAAAAATCGCTCACCCCTAATACAACTTTTTTGGACTCTGAAACAAAACTAAACCCTCTAAAATGAAACCCCTAAAAGCCCCGGGGGAACCAGACTCTAACATAAATTTTTTGGGGGAAAAAAAAAAGGGCCTTTCACACGTTATATGTAAATAAAAACCCCCATTTTCAAAATATGAATTTCGTTTCTTTTTTTTCTCTAGAGATAACTTTCCCGGGAATAAAGGGGGCCCGGGGGCCCTTAGCTCTTGTCGGCGGTTTGGGAAAATTTTTTCCTAAAAAAAAAACTGATATAGCATTTGTCCTATTTTCTTTTAAAACCCCTCTTAATTACTATCTCACTTGTTTTTCACTAACCCTACCATTTTTAGTTATTTTTTTTCTCTTTTCCTGTCTTTTTTTCAAAAACCCAAATTTAACTTTCCCTTCATGCTGTTTCTTAAAAGCACGAAACCCCAAAATCCAACCCTTGGGGGAATTAAAATGCAGTACCATTTTTTCCTTTTTTCCCTTTTCAATTTTTTACCCCTTTGAAAAACTGTAACCACACATTTGGGTTTCAGCATTTTTTCATAAAATTTTTGCCTGTTTCCCCCTTTGAAAACACATTGTGACCACTTATTGGCCAAAAAAACAATAGGGAGCCTGCTCCTAGCCGAAAAATCAACAGAATATTTACAACCTCTTTTTTCTTAAAAACCCGCTTTTCAAGATCAGGAGGGTTTCTATCAAAATTCCTTTAAAAAGAAAACCTTCTGCCATATGTTTAAAAAACTTTTGGGACCCCAAAAGTTTTGCCAAATATTTCAAGGGGTCCCGTTGGGTTTAAAGAAGGAAACACCAAAAAGGGTTTATACTTTTTTTATATGAAGAAATTTTGTAATTACTTAAAAATACAAGAAGATGTGTGATATTTTATATACTTTTTTTCATAATATAGATTATAAAGGCAAGGCAAAGTTTTAAAATTGGTTTACAAAAGGGAAAGCAAACATAATAATTTTATTAAAAAAACTTCCCTAACACCTATTTATTTTTTCAAAGCTTCACAGGATTCCTTTTAAGGGATCATCTTTTCGGGATCAGCTGGTAAAAACGGGGGCCCGCGAAGATAGAGAGATAATCCTGAGATCAAACCGGGGCACCCGGGGCCCCCTTATACAGTTCCCAAACCCTTCCCCCTGGAAAACTCCAAACAACCCTTTATCTATCCCTAAGAAACAGCTGGGGGAAGGGAGCCCAAATGAAGAAGAGAGATATTCCCCCGGGTTTTATCACTGGGCCGGGGGAGGCATCCCCCTTTAGCCCACAGGGGCCAGCTAAATTCTAACTTCGGGAGCAAACTTTCCCAGCTTAAAATTTTTGTTTGAAACAAAAGCCTGTGCAACCAAATTTTTCACAAACTGACAGCCCAGTATTTTTTTCCCGTATCAGACCTTCCCCCTTTGGGAAAGGCCCGTCCTTAGGGGTTAACCCACCCCTGGAGAACTGTCAAGAAAAAAAAATCCTGGTACAAACCAAAAAACCCCCTGTTTTCCCCTCATTACTTCCCAACCATGCTGGGTTTGTGTTATCTCAGTTTTCAAACCCTTCCCAAAAAAAAACGAAAGGGCCCCCGATAAAAACCTTTTGTGTCAATATGCACTGTTTTCCCCTAACATTTACCAGGGGTTTGGAAATTTACAGCGTTAAAATTAGTGTTTTTCGATTATTATCGCAAACATGAAAAATTTCACGGGTTTTTTTTTGTTGATTGGAATTTTTTTGATCCCGCAATAATTTAGGTTTTTAAAAACGCGCATAATTTTATTTAAATCGCGCCACTTTTGGCGGGTTCCCGTCATTTTTGGGGGCCAGCCAATCAGCTTAGCGAAAAAAAATTTGAGCAGGGGGGGAGCTGGGTGTTTCGACCCTCAGGGCTGGGGTGTGTTTTGGTTTTGATTGGGTGGAAAAAAAAAACACATGACCTCGTTTTACATAGAAACAGCCCTTCCTGTTTCAGCATCAGTGTGTTAGTGTCTCATAAGAGCAGGAGTGTGCTAGGTCTCTCTCAAAACAGCTCAGCAAACAGTTCTTTTTGTTCACACAGACAACTATGCTTTCAGCTGTAAACTTAGAACAAAGGTAGATTTGAGAATTTTAGTATTATTAGTTTAGGGGGGAGAATTTTTTAAAAAAGCATCTACGCCGTACAGCCGCGGGGGGGGGGGGGGGGGGGGGGGGGGGGGGGGGGGGGGGGGGGGAGGGAAATGAAAAACAGACAGACCCGGGGGCAGGCTTTTTAAAGGGGATGGTTTGTGCGCCCAGACTCTGCTTTTACCCGCATTAAATGGCTTTTTTTTAAAAAGTTTTTGGCCATCTTTGGGGAAATATTACTTGTATTGTGTGCAGCCTGTTTATTTAGGAACAATCTTTCTGTAACTGCAGGGGTATTTTATAGGGGCAAAAACCCCCTTTTATTATCTGCACACGTTTAATTAGGTTTTTTTTTTACTTTTGGGGCAGCTCATTTTGGGTTTAAAGACCCACTTTGTACTTTCAATAGGATACACAACTTTTCTAGTCACCGCAGGTGTATTTATTGGTGCAAAAACCACGTTTTATTTTCCGTACACAATTTAATAAGGTTTTTTTTCACTTTGGCGCAGGCCATTTTTTTTTTAAAAGACCCATCTTGTTTTCGGGTATTCCCTACAAAATTTGCTAGTAATTGGTGTTGTATTTCATAGGGGCAAAAACCCCCTATTATTTTTGTACACGATTAATTAGTTTTTTTTCACTTTGGCGCAGCTCTTTTTTTCAAAGACCCATTTGAAATTAAAATAGGATACAAAATTTTTCTAGTCACCGCAGGTTATTTAAATAGGTGCAAAAAAAAAGTTTATTACCCGTACAAAATTTAAATTTAGGTTTTTTTTCCCCTTTGGGGGCGCAGGCCATTTTTTTTCAAAGACCCATCTTGTAAAAAATTTTTCCATACAGAAATTTGCTAGAAATTTGGGTTTTGGGTTTTTCATAGGTGAAAAAACCACCTATTTTTAAATTTTGTACAGATTTAAAACCTTTGGGGGTTTTTTTTTTACAAAATTTTTTGGGGGGCCAAGGAAAAACCCCCCTTTTTTTTTATTTTTTTTTTTCAAAGCCCCACTTTGAACCCTGGGGGACTTTTGGAAGTACCCCTTTTTTCCCCCCCCCATAACCCCGGGTCACGGTTCGTTTTCTTTTTTATCTCAAGGGGTTTCTGTCGCGAGTGCGAGGGGCCTCAGTTTCGGTGACTTACTCATATCGACCTTTTCCCCAGTAATCTTCTGTTGGGGCCCCTTTTCCCCGGGGGGAACGGTTTTTAAATCTGGCGCTTTCCCTCCTTCCTAGTAAAAGATGGGGAGTTTAAATTTACCCAAACGGGGCTGGTGGTTTTGGAATATCTTTCCTCAAAATTTGAAATTTACCCCAAAGGAAAACCCCAGTTTTACGGGGGACACAAACCAAGGCGGTTTTTTGGGGGAGGGTTGATAGATACGTCTCTATTTTTTAAAAAGCAAAAATTAGAAAAAAAATCAACCACTTTGGGCAACGCTTGCTTTGAAGCCTATGATGCTTTTTTGGGTTTTTTCCCCCCCCCTGGGAAGAAAACTACTTGGAAAAAATTTCCAAGGGGAGATTTAAAACACTGGCGGGGAAAAAAGGGAAAATTTTTTCCAAATCAAAGTTGGAAGCTAAAAAATTTTTTTTTGGCAGAAAACCCGGTTTAGATTGTTAGCCGAAAATTCCCCCAAGGGCCCCCTTTTTCCCCCTCCCCCCCATCTTTTCCCTTTCGCTACGAGAAGGGATGGAAATTTTTGGGATCGGATGGTAAAAGGGTGTAAACACCCCCCTTTCCCTTTTTTCCAACGCTCTTTGCTGGACCCATCTTTTTTAAAAAGGGGCCTCTCGTGACTGGTTCCCAAATATCAAACTTCCTACCCTCACAGCTGAAAAAGTTTCACTATTGGGGCCCCCAAGTTTCTGAGCTCAAAAATTGAGTCACCCTATCAAAAACTAAAAGCAAACAAAGCCCCGGGGTCCAGACGGGGTTTACGGGGGAAATTTTTTAAGGCTTTAAAAACCCCAAAATTACTCCCAACATTTCCCTATCTCTGTTAAATTTCCTCCCTGTCTGGCTCACTTATTCCCCCCAAAAGTAAACACAGTTTTACATCAAGTTTTAACCCAAAATCAGGAAAAGACCCTTTTTTGCCTCCTCATACCGCCCGTTTTTCCTATATCAATCAAGACCTGAAGCTGCTCCCCAAAAAATCCTTTGGGACCGATTGGCTCCATTTTGACCAAACTAATTGGCTCCCACCAAGTAGGATTTTGCCGGGGAAAAGGTTCAGCGATAACAATGTTAGAAAAGTTTGCTTGTCTTGGAGTGGTCAAGAAATCCCCCAATTTCTCCCTCACCCCGGCCCCCCGGGCACAATTGAACTGAGAGGGCCTTTGATTCGGTCGACTGGGAGGCTAGAAAACTGTGCGGACAAAATTGGACTATGGGCCTTTCGTGTTTTTTATTTACCTTGTATGAATTTCCGGGCGCCCAGATAAGTCTCCCAGGTTTTTTCCCCCCTTTCCCTGCAAAGCGGGGACTAGGAGGGCTGCCTCTTTTTCCCTACCTTTCAAATTTTTTCGATCGAGCCCTTTTTCCAGGTTTCTCATCGCCTCTCCATTTTGAGGGGGAAACCCCTTAAATCATCTGAGCAGGGAAAAATAGTCTTTTTGCGATGGGGCTTTCATCTTTTTTCCTCAAACACCAGAGAGGGCCCCCCCAATCTATTTCATCACTAAGAGTTTAGGATTTTCAGGTTTTTAAATTAAAAAAAACAAAGACAGAGTGTTTTGACTCCCCCTAACCCGGGCCCCAATCCAATGGGCCACCCAGATCCCCCCTAAATATCACCATAAATCCCTTTAAATACCTCGAATCTCCACAGGGAAGTCGCCCGGGAAATTATACCCCTCAATTTTCCCCCTCCCCTTTTTGAAAATGTTAGAGGTTGACGATGGTCGAAATTACCACTTTCCCTATAGCCCCATGCCACCCCGTCCCCATTTTGAGTTTTCCCAAACTATTATACCCCCTTCAAACCATCCCCCTTACTGCTAAAAAACATTCAGATGTTAAAATCATGCAGGCGGGGGTTTTCAAAAGATTCATTTGGGCAGGAAAGAAAACGAGAATAGCACTCATGAAATTCTGCTCCCTAAGAAATTTGGGGAGGCATAACCTATCCTGATGTGCGACTGATACACGTTAGCGGTGTAATCTCAGACACTGGCTGGATTGGGTAAAAAAATGCCTCCTACTACTCCATACAGGAGCTTGAGTTCAGCACTCCCACTCCCCATGGGATCTCTCAGCTCTCTTACACACACCAAAATTGCCAAAAAATCCCTCACACCATTAGATCATGCCTCCTAATGCATGCACAATCGCTTCTTGAAGATCAGCGTTAAACTGTTTAAACTCCCTGCTATCTAGCAAGCCATGCCACGATCTGGTCACCCAGGTTTTTTCACAGTGGTGAGAGTGATCCCCATCTCCGTGTTTCGGAAGGAGAGGGAATAGCCACAGTGGGTCACTTGTTCAAAACATTTCAAAAATGCAGCTACTACTCAACAAACTACTCCGAAACTTCAAAACTTTTACAGCATACGAACCTCCCACTTCTTTACGTTTCGATCAGGTTAATAGATTTTTAAGGTCCAGGTAGTTATTTCACTATAGAATTCCCACGTTCGAACGACTTTGATGATCTAGTGGGCCCCCAGACTGGCCGACACACCCTCTCTTGTTTATACGCAAAACTGAGCGAGAGCCACAAATTCCCTGAAAAGTCTCTTAATCCTGACAAACTGGGAAGAGAAATTTCCCAGAACCCTTGAACATTCCACAGGTGGCCTTAGAAGGCGAATAAAATCATCAAGGCCGTGATCAGTGAGAAAGAAATAGGAGGGAAACTTATTTCCGCTTCATGCATCGAGCAATCTACGGATTTGTAACGGGTTGCGTTCCCCCTAACGGGTCCCAGCAGTGGACGGGGGCACCAGGGGGGGGGGTGGGGGCGGTGTGGAAGGCATCTGCGGGCGCACGGGCCGGCGTGGCGGCGCAACCCGTCCCATCCACTCACCTGGCCACCTCCCGTCCAGTCCTGTCCCTGCGGCCGGAATGCGCTTGCGCGCCCCTTCACGCGCGCTTCTGCGCTCTGTCCTTGTGAATTTTTAAAGGGACAGTGCGCCGTAATTGGGTAATTACGGGCGCTTTGTGTTACCTTTATAAGTGTTGCACCCAAGTCACTTCCCTGCTGGACTACGTTGCCGAGCCATAGAGAAAGCTGTTCCTTAATGTGTTATTCCTGCTTTACGTGTACCGACCTCTCGCTACGTTTCCGACTCCGAAAAAAAAACCCTCTGACTGATCTGCCCTGACCTTATCTGCCTGTCCACGACCTCGAAACCATTTGCCGATGCCCTGACCTTCTGCCTGCCCACGACTACGATTCCTGTACCACGCTGCACCTCGGCCGCCACCGCAGCATGGTCACTGTCAGGGGGGAACGACTGGTTAGCTCACGACGCCGCAAGGCCATCTGCTTTGCTGGTGGGCTCTGGTGAAAACCTGGGGGTCTAATTTAGATTCCGTTACCTGGTGTGTGTGGCTTAGCTTCCATCGCTTAACGGTGGTCGGGGATCCACTACCTCAGCCGTTTCAGTTTGATCCAGCCATGGATCCGCCAAGGTGTCGCCTGCAAGCATCGGCGGATCTTACGACGTTGTTAGCCCAGGAAGTCGAGCAAATCGCCACAAAACTGGCACTGCTGTTGGCCAGCTCGCCGCCATGATGCGTCAGCTCCACGCATCCCAGCTTCTGTCTCCTCCTGCGGCCTCGTCGGTGACTCCTTATACGTCGCCATTCCATTGGCTACAGTGGGACCAAGCTTCGGCTCCCCTTTAGCCCATCTGCTATTGCCGGGGATCCCAAGCTCTGCCGGGGGTTTCTTTACCCAGTGCTGATTCACATAGTTCTGATGGCGGATCAGTTTCCTCGGAGAGGTCGCTAAGTGGCCTCGTGGTGAGCCTTCTTCAGTGGAAAGGCCCTGGCTTGGGCGACTCCCCTCCTGGGACAGAGAATGTTCTTGTGACTGCGGATCTACAGACCTTCTCAGGAATTCCGCACCGTTTCTTCGAGAGACTGGTACGTGCTTTCCCTCTGCTGTGGGACCGCCCTACTTGAGCCGTGTCAAAGCGACTTCCTCGGTGGGTTGACATGCGGTACAGTTCCGTACCTGGCTCGGAGTCACGTGGATGATGCCCGCCCTCTGTGACACTTTAAAAAAGGGCCTGTCCAGCCGGGTAAAGGACGCTTTGGCAGCAATGAGGGTGACCTCCCGTCCTCCCTGAGTGAACTAATCCTGCTAGCAACTCAGGATTTGATATAGGTTCGAAGAGAGGAGGAAAGTGCTGCGGCAGGAAAGAGGTCTCTGCACGCCCCCGTCGGCGGTTTCACATGGCCCCGGTTTTTCCAGATCCTCCCTTTGCGTCCCCTCAGCCTCTGAGGTGGAAACCCATTGCAATGGACGGGGCCCAGTTTTCCGGAGCAGGTGCTGAACCGTGCCCGACCGAGATGCTGAGAAGAGAAAGCTATGTCTCTAATGCGCCAGCCCGGACCTTTTCGCAGAGCCTGTCAGATCGTACCCAGCGTCCGGGTAACGCTCACACCTAGGAAGCCGTAGGAGAGGCAGGTCTTGGTGCAGTTTCCACTTACTCCACGTCTGTTGATTGCCAGTGGAGGTGACCACTGATGCTGGTCCGTCGTTCCGGGTTCTGCTTATTATTTTCTGGGACTCCAGCTCTGCCGGGGAACTTCATCCTTGCCTCATTGGTAACCGGTACGCATATCTGTTTGTCCGGCTGTGTGAAGCCCACCTGTTTTTTTCTTCGGTCAAGTGGGGAAGCTCCTCAGTGACCCCACCAGTACGTTAACCCGGCCGCGGTGACATCGTTGTGGGGGCGCTACATAAGGAGTAGATCGGGTTCCACGTTTCTGGTCCGTGCTTCCTCGGCGATCTTTGGGGCTTTCCCTGGGACTGCAACGTCAACAGCCCTACGCTCGATTGGAAGACAGCACGGAAGTCCTGCGTTTGGGCGACCGGGATTGCCAGAACCATTGCTTGGAGGTACACACGCCGGTGCCCTACCCATTATCCGCCTCGCTTGTCTAGCCATTGCAAGGCTGCGGCCGGGGGGTGGGGGGGGTGGGGTACCAGGACTTTGGGGATGTTTCTCCGAAGAAGAGGCCGATTCGCTGCCACCAAATCGGTCTTAGACTGTCTATGACTCCTCCCAGGGAACCAGTCCACCTGGGGGAGGGGTTCTACCGCTGTCCGTGCCAGAGGACTCAGGCCAAGTCGGCCTACATCTCGGGAGAACCTGCAGAAAGGATTCATTCGTTAAGTTACTCCTCCCCAGAACGCGTAGCCAGGTGTGTCTTCGTGCAGTAGAAGAAGAAGGATGGTTTCCCTCGTCCGGGTATAGACTACAAGGTCTAAATAAGATCACCGTAAAGAACCGCTACCCTCTCCCACTGATCTCAGAGCTGTTTGACCGTCTCAAGGGGGCTAAAGTGTTCTCCAAGTTGGATTTGCGAGGAGCCTATAACCTCGTCAGAATTCGGGAGGGGGACGAGGTGGGAAGACGGTGTTCAATACCCGAGATGGACATTTGAGGTACCTCGTGATGCCCTCTTGGGCTCTGAACGCTCCAGCGGTATTCCCAAGAACTCGTCAACGATGTCTTCCAGGATCTCTTGTACACCTTGCGTTTCATTGTGTACCTAGTATGACATCCTGATTTTCTCCTATCTTCAGACTCATCGGGCTCCAAGTACGGCCAGGTTTCTCGCAGTCTCTGCGCAGCATCCGACTGTACGCCAAGCTGGAGAAGAAATGTTTATCCATATCGACCAGCCTACCTTCCTCGGCTAAATAGTTCTCGGCTGAAGGCCTAATAGATGGACGCGGCCAAAACTCTCTGTGGTGCTAAATGGCCCCGTCCTGTCGGGTCTTGGGCGATACAGCGCTTTCCTGGGCTTAGCAAATTTAACGGCCAATTTATTTTCCCATTCTCCACCTTGGTAGGGTCTCTATCGTGGCCCTTAGAAGGAAGAATGAACCTGAGATGTTTGGCCTCCGGAGGCTGACGAAGGCGTTTGTGGATCTTAAGACGGACTTCTCCATGCTCCTGTCTTGGTAGGCCTGATTCCGGAGACCGTTTCTCTTTGGAGGTGGATGACTCTTCGTGGGGGGGCAGGGGCGGTCCTCACACAGAGAAGTTCCAATAGGCAAGATTTCGCACATGTGGGTTCTTCGCTAAAGTCCTTTTCGCCGGCTGAGCGGACTATGCCATTGGGGACCGGGAACTCTTGGCCATCATGTTGGCCCCTAGAGGGGTTTGGCGACATCTGCTGGAGGGGGGCTCGTCACCCAATCGACAATCTTTATCAGACCACTAAAATTTGTTATTGTATCTTCAGAACGGCCCTACGTCTTAACACTCGCCATGCCCGGTGGTCTCTTTTTAGTCTCGGTTTCTGATTTTCGTTATACATTTCCGGCCTGCTGAGAAAAACGTCAAGGCTGATGCACTTCTCGTGCCTTGGGACATGATCGGTGAAGAACCCGAGTCACAACACATCATTTCCCGACACGGTTGGTTCACGTGGCTCCCGCAGGTCTCCATAAACATTCCTTCGGGCAAGACTTAGCGCCGCTGGCTACTCAGGTGAAGATTTGGAGTGGGGGCATAGCACCTTTGTGGCTGGCCATCCCGGAGCTCGGAAGTCTTATGCTTTTGATCTCGGTAGGCACTACGGTGGCACGATCTAGCACAGGATGTCAAGGACTTCCCCTCGCCTGTGTCACTTGTGCTAGGAACAAGGTCCACGCCACAGGCCCGCAGGTCTCTTGGATCGCTGCCGGTGCGGAGATTCCCTTGGATGCACATAGCATTGGAACTTCGTCACAGAACCTACCCAGTATCCTCTGGAATTCAGTCTTCTGGGTCGTGACGGGGACGCGTTCTCAAAAATTGTCCCACCTTTGTGCCTCTCCTGGCCTGCCGTCTGCCCCACAAATTGGCTAATCTTTTCTTCCGGCATATCTTCGGCTTCATGGTCCTCCACATATGTCTCCGACCACGGTGTTCAATTTGTTTTCCCGATTATGGCGTGCTTTATGCTCCGTCTGCAAGTCAAGTTGGACTTTTCATCGGCTTACCACCTCAGTCCAATGGGCAGGTGCGAGAAGAGTGAACCAGATTCTGGGAGAATACCTGCGCCACTTTTGTGTCCGGGGGGGATGTCAGGGACAACTGGTCGAGCTGCTCCCGTGTGCTGAATTTGCGTATAACCATCGGGACTCGGAGCTGCCGGGTCTCCCCGTTCTTGTAGTCTATGGCCGCACCCGCACCCCCCCTACTCTACTTCTGACTCGGATGTGCCGCTAACGACAGGTTCGAGATATCAAGGCCATCTGGAGGTACCCGATGTTATCTACTTCGGGCCTCTGCCCGTATGAAGTCTAAGAGACAAAAGGAGAAAAACCACCTGCCCCGACGTTCTCCCTGGGGACCAAGTTTGGCTCTCTAAAGTTATGTGCGCCTGACAGGTTCACTGAGTCTCTTAATTGGGCCCTCGCTTCCTCGGACCCTTCATGGTTTCGGCAGTTGAAACCGGGGTGACTACAAGCTTTGTCGTGCCTACATTCTCCTGGATCCAAATGCATTTCCATGTATCCCTCCATAAAGCCTCTAGTTCTGAACCGGTTCTCTCGGAAGAAAGGGACGCCTTCCCCATGTAGACCGCCAGCCGAATCCCTGACATCTTCGAGGGGTAAAAGGAATTTTGGCTATGAAAACGGTCAGAGGAGAGTTTCTTCCCTCGCTGGATTGGAGAGGGGCTTCGGACCCCCCCCCCCCCGAAGGAGAGATCCTGGGAGCTGAATCTTAACCAATCCGATGGGATATCATCCTCAGATTCCTGCAGCCTAAATAGGTGGGGAGGCCTAAGGGGGGGTACTTCGTAACGGGTCGCCCCCACGTTCCCATAACGGAATACACAATAAAAAATACAAAAAATTAAAAAAAAAACAAGGTGTCCCAGCGGTGGACGGGGGGTGATGCGGGCCGCATTGGCCGGCCGCGGGCGCCACCCGTCCCATCACTCACCTGGTCGCTCCCGACGCGTACTCGTCCCTGCCGTACCGAATGCGCACATGCGCGCCCCCTAGCAGGGCGCCGGCGCTCGTCCCTGTGAATTCTTAAAGGGACAGTGTTGCGGTAATTGGTGTACTATTCCGGGCGCTGTCTCTATATAAGGGTTGCACCCAACGGCACTTTCCCTGCTTGATCTTCGTTGCCCCGAGCCATAGCCGAGCCTAGAGAAAGCGTTCCTGAAAGTGTATTCCTCTTTTCGGTGTTCCCAGACCTCTCGCAATGTTTCCCGACTCCGATCCTCTGCCGCCTGCCCTGACATAATGCTGTACCAAGACCCACGAACCATTGCGCCTGCCTGACTTCCTGCCCTGCCCACGACTACGATTCTGTACCACGCTGCACCTCGGCGCCACCGCATAGCAAGCACAGTCAGGGGGGAACTACCTGGTAGCCTCACGCAGCAGCTAAGTCCATCCTGCTTTGTTTTTACGGCGGGCTCTGGTGAAAATCGGGGGCTACTTAGAATCGTTCCCTGGCGTGGATTAGCTACCATCGATTGCGGTGGTCCTAGGCGGATTCCAATACCAGCCGTCTCAGGAATTTAAGATCCCGCCACATCCCCTTGCCCCAATCGAAAGCTATCCTGCCCCAAAATGCTCACCAACAAAGACAGACCTGATCCATGGGATTTGTCAATGTTCCCACTCAAAGAGATTTTGGGGAGAGCTGAGTGATACCTTAACCTAAAATGGACATTCCCGTTATCTCCTACATTCTGGCCTTTTCAATGACTAACTGGCCTCTGAGCAAAATACCACACACTCATGTGCATTATACTTCTCCTCGCGGGCGAAGCGTTTGCATCCTAACAACGGGTTGGAGACCGTCCATACCATGTGGTAGGTGAGGTTCTGCAAATGCACCAAAACATATCTTGACTCGAAAGACTGGAAGTGGAAGGAAACAGCTAAATTAACTCTAACTGAAAAATTTTTCACCAATTGAAAACCTACCTTAGTAATAGAAGCCTTTCATGGTCCTCAGAAGATATTAATTCTCTTGGTCTTCCCTTTTAGATTTCCCAAATGGTATCTTGAAGCGCGCATTGGGGGATCCTTGGGTAGTCTACACCTACTCAGCCACGCCGTGAATCTATATGCTTAAGTGTAACTTTGATTAACGTTCACAGGTTATTGGATGAGTTACCTGTGTCTCTTGGAGAGAATTCAAACTGGTCTCTGGGATAAGTTGACAGTACTCACTTTCAATGCTCTAACTGGGCCCCCTGTCCCACTTTGGTGGTGAACCCCCCTATCTCATCCTACTCCCGCCCCCGTTATCCTCCTTTTTATTTTTTTTTCTCTTTTCTCCTCCCCTTCTTCATTTTGACTGGAAGTGCTTGTGGTGGATTGTGGTTTTTCTTGCAGGGCTCTGGTTTGTTTACTTTCAATAGTTTACAATTGAAAACTTTTCTAGTCACTTGCAAGAGTATGTCATAGTGGCCAAAAAAACAGTTTTATTATCCGTACACGCAATTTAATTAGGTTTTTTTCACTTTGGCGCAGGCCATTTTTGTTCAAAGACCCATCTTGTACGGATATTACCATACAGAATTTTGCTAGTAATTGGTATTGTATTTCTTAGATGCAAAAATCACCTATTATTATCTGTACACGATTTAATTAGTTTTTTTTTTCACTTTGGCGCAGCTCAGTTTTGTTCAAAGACCCACTTTGTACGTACAATAGGATACAGAACTTTTCTAGTCACCGCAGGTGTATTTCATAGGTGCAAAAACCACGTTTTATTATCCGTACACAATTTAATTAGGGTTTTTTTCACTTTGGCTCAGGTCATTTTTATTCAAAGACCCATCTTGTACGGATATTACCATACAGAAATTTGCTAGTAATTGGTGTTTTATTCAATAGGTGCAAAAACCACCTATTATTATCTGTACATGATTTAATTTTTTTTTTTTCACTTTGGCGCAGCTCAGTTTTGTTCAAAGACCCACTTTGTACTTACAATAGTATAAAGAACTTTTCTAGTCACCGCAGGTGTATTTCATAGGTGCAAAAACCAAGTTTTATTATCCGTACACAATTTAATTAGGTTTTGTTCACTTTGGCGCAGGCCATTTTTGTTCAAAGACCCATCTTGTACGGATATTACCATACAGAAATTTGCTAGTAATTGGTGTTGTATTTCATAGGTGCAAAAACCACCTATTATTATCTGTACACGATTTAATTAGGTTTTTTTTCACTTTGGCGCAGCTCAGTTTTGTTCAAAGACCCACTTTGTACTTACAATAGGATACAGAACTTTTCTAGTCACCGCAGGTGTATTTCATAGGTGCAAAAACCACGTTTTATTATCCGTACACAATTTAATTAGGTTTTGTTCACTTTGGCGCAGGCCATTTTTGTTAAAAGACCCATCTTGTACTTATATTACCATACAGAAATTTGCTAGTAATTGCAGGTGTATTTCATAGGTGCAAAAACCACCTATTATCAGTACACAATTTAATTACGTGTTTTTCACTTTGACGCAGCCCAGTTTTGTTGAAAGTCCCACTTTGTACTTACAATAGGATACAGAACCTTTCTGCAGTTGTATTTTATAGGTGCAAAACCCACCTTTTAATATCCTTATACATTTCAAATAGGTGTTTTTTTTTTACTTTGGTGCGTCCCAGTTTTGTACATAGAGCCACCTTGTATTTAAATTTGAATACAGAAATTTTGTAGTTACTGTTGGTGTATTTCATTGGTGCAAAAACCACCGTTTGTTATCCGTATAAATTTTAAATAGCTGTATTGCACGTGGTGCGGCCCTTGATTTTTTCAAATAGCCACATTGTACGACAATTCTGATAGAAAAATTTTCTAGCAACTGTTCTCGTTTGTCATTGCTGCAAAAACGCAATTTCTCATCCGTGTAACTTTTGAATAGTTTTATTGCACTCGATGAATCTCAGTTTGGCGCAGATATCGCACTTGTATGATAGTTTGTTGAAAACTATCAATTCCTAGTCCTACTGGGCAGTTGTAAATTCCTGGGACTGAAGGAAGAACACTGTTGATTTTGTCTTAGGTTCTTCCACCAGACCTATTTCACAGGTATTCGCTAGAAGATTCAGTTTCTATCTATTGCTGTAGAAATTAGAGGATTTAGAATAGCTGTGATTGCCGTCTTTTAATAAGAGACTGTCTTATTTTTATCTTGCTGAACATGGAGCAATGCGGTGTAAGCGAGCAAAGGGTGTAGAATGGAGGAGAGTACGGAGAAAGGTGCTCCTTCCAGTGCTGGCGAAACAGCATGCCAGCGGATCGCGTTGCAGACCGTTAGGCCTGTCATCGCTGGTCAGGCCCTGTGAATCTCAGTATTGTAACAGCGTCGTCCAATTGTCTCGTGTTAATTCAATCTGCATCCAGCAGTCTTACCTCCTGTCCCCAGTCACGGCAAAATCTCATCAGGTAGTGTGAGCGTTATTACGACAAAGTGAAATCGCACAGTTTTTATGTTGATCGAAATTTAGATCATGCGATAATTTGTTAAAATCTGCTGCATCATCAAGATTCGCGCCATTTTCGGCACTTCCTGCATTTTGGCGGCGCAAATCAGCTACAGAATATAGCAGGGTGAGATGTGTGTGCGACGTCATGACTGGGATGTGTATGGTTGCGATTGGCTGGAAAAATCACATGACCTCGTTTTACATAGAAACAGCCCTTCCTGTTCAGGCTCATGTCTCTCAGTGTCTCATAGCAGTAGGACACGCACTCTGCCTGTGTCCAACCAGCTCAGCGAAATTATTCTATTTCTTCACAGAGAAAGCTCTACTGTTAGCTGCAATCCTTACAACTTAGTTAGATTAGAGATTGGAAGATTTTATGTAGTGAGGTAGAGCATTTTAAAAGAGCTGCTACCGCTGTAAAGTCCCAGGTGGGAGCTGGGGGGGGGGGGCTCGCGGGCGAACACAGACAAGCTCTATAAAGAATACTGGATAAAGTTCACCAAGACTTAATGTAGACATTGCAGTGCAATAGCTTTATTATTAACAGTTTTCTATTGAAATATTTCCTGGATATTGGGCAGCCTGAACTTATATTAGGATACACATCTTTTCTAGTAACTGCAGGTCTCTTTGATAGGTGCAAAACTCCACTTTAATTATCAGTATACATTTCAGATAGGTGTTCATTTTCAATTTTGCCCATTCCACCTTTGTTGATATATCCACCTTGCAGTTAAATTAGAATCCAGCAATTTTGTAGTCAGCAGAGGTTGATAGGTGCCAAAAATACCTTGTATTATACGAAAACATAACAGATACGTGTTTTTTGCACTTTTGCACAGGCCAGATTTGTTGATAGAGCCACCGTGCAGTTAAAGTTGAATCAAGTAACTGGGTAGTCACCACAGGTGACGTGAAAGGTGCCAAAAAATACCTTTGATTATCGGACTACATTACAGATCCGTGTTTTTTTACTTTGGCGCGCTACAGCTTTGTTCATTGAGGCACCTTGCACTTAAATGTGAATACAGCAATTTTGTAGTCACCACGGGTGAAAAAATACCTTGTATTATCCGAATACATTTCAGATACGTGTTTTTTCATTTTGGCGCAGGCCAGCTTTGTTGATAGATCTACTTTGCAGTTAAATGTGAATACAGCAATTTTGTTTTGATTTGAGGGATTTGAGAATAGCTGTGATTTTCCGTCTTTTAATAAGAGACTTCCCAAAACTCTTCCCAACTTCTCAAATTTTTATATTTCTAAACATGGAGCGAAATGCAGGTGGTAAGCGAGAAAAGAGGGGGGTAGGACATGGAGGTAGAGGTACGAGAGAAGGTGCCCTTTTCAGTGCTGGCGACAACACGCATGCCAGCGGATCGTCGGTTGCAGGACCGTCAGGCCTGTCATCGCTGGGTCAGGGCCCGTGTGAATCTCAGTAACGAACAGCATCCCCCAATCTGTCCTTCAGCGGTTAATGCAACCTGTCCAGCAGTCTTTACCTCCTCGTCCTCCCAGTCACGGCCACAAATTTTGTCATCAGCATCATCAGCATCCGCCCAACATAAGCAGCCCAAATGTCAACTCGTGTACCCACCACTGTGGATAATCCATTTTCTGAAGACCTCTTTGATGACAAAATGCGGTTGGGGTCAGAAGGCATGTCAAAAGATCAAGAGGCTAAAGATGATGATTTTCTCTGCTCTGATGCCCAGTTACTGATGCCATCCGAGAAGAGAAGGAAGCCCGGGCAACGGCAAAAATCCCGGGCGGTCGGCAACGCCTTGCAAACCCTCTTGCTTGTATCCGCAGCTCCTGGATGGAGAATGTCAGGACGACGAAGTCATCTGTATTGATGATGATAAAGACGACATTGCGGGTCCAACGTGGTCTTTTCAGCAGAATTTGCTTGCGAGCGCTTCATCACTGGACGAGGAGGAAGACGATGGGGGTAGTGTCAGTTACGGGTTCCGCCTCAAAAAGGGAGAGGGTGGTCGCAGAAGTCGCTGATATGATTCCGCCAGCCACGGTCAGCGCAAACCCCGCTCCTGCTTATCGCCGTCAAAAAGGTCCAGGACCTCTCAAGCTGGGCCTTCTTTGAGCAAGCCTCTGATTCATCCAGCGATGTCATATGCCGCCTTTGCCCGTAAACGCATAAGTAGAGGCAAGAACCTTAGGTGGTTAACCACCACCAACATGTCTAGTCACATGCAGCTAATGATGATTTAAAATGGAGCAACACTTGGTCAAAAAAGGCCAGCGACCCCGGGGCCCTCCAACCACTGTCACACCCTCGTTCCGCCCCTCGCCACCCCAAGCGTTCCTAGCTGCCAGTCCTCAGGTCATATCGGGATCGCCTCCGCTTCAGCCCCCACCCCCCCGGTCCCACCACACCCCCAGAACCATCCTCCCCTTTCCTTTTCGCCATTTTTGACGCCTCACACCGTAACGCGGCCCCAGTCTACAGCCACCCTTTCTGTCTTCCGGTTTGGAGCAGAAGAAACACTTTAACCCAAACCATCCCAAAGCCAAAAGCCGAATGTCGGGGTTGCTAGGTTTTGGCCTTGGAAAGTTTCCTTTCCACTGGGGGACCAGATGGGGTTTGCCACATCAGGGCCTTGCCCCGCCCCCCAAAACCAAAAGCCGAGCAGGGATTTCTTTGCCGAAAAACCCTCCCCCCTGGCCCGCCACTGTCATCTAAAATTTTAAGCGGTTGTTGCATCTGTGACCGGGGGAAAAATCCATCTGCCACCCACACATGGCTATAAGCACGGCCAAGGGCTTTCTCTGTGAAGCTAGGGGGGAGCGGGTGAGTCTCTGTGGGGACGGGGGCACTAGGCTCGGGGGGCACGTCTTCAAAACCGCAGGATGGGGCGGGGTTTTTTCCCCAAGGTCCTCTGGTGGGTACGTGCCCAAGAAACCAGGCCGTGTTGAAATTATCTGTCTTGGAACCGTCCCCACAAGTCGAACTGGGACGGCTCTCCGCCGGAACCGAGCGCTGGTGGGTGCCAAGAAACCCTTTTGCCAGGCAAGGGGGTTGCGATAACGGGCGAAATTTGTGGCCGCCCCCAAAATTTTTTTAGGGTGGGCTTATCCCTTGCCTGGCACTGGAACCTTGTCGTCCAAAATTTCTAAAGAGCTCCCCGGGTTGGACTGCCTGCTGAGGAAGTTCGAATCTAAGTTCGCCTTCCCCATTCGCACCCCGGTCGTCCCGCCCCGGCTGCGTTGCAGCGTCAGCTCGGCCTCCCCGTCAACCGTTCATTGTTGACTGGAACCCGGAATTCAACCCCCAATCTCCCGCGATTGTGGCGCAGCGCAATTGCCATTACGCTACGAAGTGACACATGGCTGACAAGCGTGGTGCGGGACCTCGGGGTGTTGAGCCACCGAGAGTGGAGGCAGGTGAAAGAGCTCTGTACCATTCCTTGCAGTTTGGAGAGAAGCCACCAAAATGGTTCAGTGCGGAAAAATTCCCTTGTCAGCATCGGAGCATTGTGGTGTCTTATTTCTGGAACGATCGTTGGGACACTCTGAAACAACAGGTCCGCCAGCGACGGGGGAGGGAGGAGACGGAAACAGATGCGGACAAGGAGCCTTTCTCTCGTCAAATCCACAACGGCCCGACATTTCACAATATCATCGTCTTATTTTGGCAGTGGTCCGGGGCCCAAGGCTAGTGACAGGTGGCGTATAAGGCTCTCAGGGGTGCATCATATCAGGCAAGTCCGGGCTGTGTTGAAGCTGTTGTGCCGTAGCAGCGGAGGAGGAGGAGGTTATTCCTAGACACGACGTTACCGAGGTCCCCTGCCTTGGAGGGTTGGCGCGAATTTGAGGCGGAGGAGGAAAGATGAGGAGAATTCATGTTTGCTAGTGCCCTCGACCTGAGCTTGGGAAATCAAGGCTCCATCTCTCACATGAGTGCTTGGATGCTCCATTTCCTTCCAACATGATCTCTCATAAGGTCATCAAAATGAACTAACAGTTACTGAGTGGCCACCCTCCTGGATCCCCGGTAACAAAACAAAAAAACAAGGCACTTTCCCTTCCATCACCAAATAGAGAGTAAAAATGCAGGAAAATGGAGACCTTGCTGATTGATCAACTGGAGACATCTGGTTCGTCCATGCTTTTCACATTCTTCAAATGTCAAGGAGGAAACAACGTCAGGCGACGTGACAGCTAGTAGAGTGCCAAGAGCAGTAGCCGGTAGCGCAGCGGCAATGTTGCTGAAGCCTAATGGGTGACCTCTGGCAATCATTAATTTACCACCTCACAAACGCCATGTAATCGCAGGCACACATAACAACACACAGAGGGGACAAGCTTTTATAAGTTTCATGGTGCACGGACTATCTGGTCTCACACGATGTTTTTGGCTGTGTTTCGGACCCAAATTGACTTCTGGGTATCAATATGGATTGAATGGCCGAGCTCGCTCGCCACGCATAGAGGTGTTGTCCTGCCAGCAGCCGCGTATTTCTGAGCGGACCTTCAACACAGCTTTAGGAGTCATTCAGACAAGCATCCGGCTTTCCACAGATAATGTGGATCGTTTGACTTTCATCAAGATGAAATCAGGCATGGTTCTCTGATGATGTTGTGGCCCAATATGCGAAGTCAACGATTAGTTGCCGGTCTACTTCACATTCCTCTTCCAAAGTAATGGTCCTCTTGAAACTTTTTTTTATAATGATAATACTCTTACTGCAATTTTATTCTCAGTTCCCAAAAGTAATTTTGCTGGTTTTTGCTGTGAGGAGACTGGTAAAAAGACACATGTTTTTTATGAAAAAAACGTATTCATTTACTCACTTTATCTTTAGATTTATTTAGGCATTGTCACAATGGTTTTGGGGTCATGTGTTGCTGTGGAGATACAGCTATAATCATGTCTTTGGAACAAATGTGGCTTCTAAGTGGCATTATTTCTCCCTCACAATTTTTAACAGTGGCTGAGAAGTCTTTTTTAATTTTTTTGGGTCATGTTGCTGTGAGATTAAAGCTTATAAATCATGGATCCTTTGGTACAGAAATGTGGCTTCTGAGTGGCATTTCTCTCTCACCATTAGTTGTCAATCAGTGTCTGAGAAGTCATTTTTATAATTTTTTGGGTCATGCTCGCTTTGAAATGCAGCAAATACTAACAGGTTCCTATTATAATAAATGTGGTTTCTAACCAGACATTTGTTTCTTCACAATTGTCAAGAGTGGCTCAAAGGAGTGATGGTGCTGTCAGAAAACAGGGAAATAGGGTAGGGACACTGTTAATGGTGACACAATTCTTGCAAAAAGACTTGTTTTGCAAGATCCTTTAACATAGCTAATATCCCCTGTAGTGAGACAACCCATTTAATACATTTTAAAAAAAGAGAAACAATGATGTGGTGGGGATTCCATCCTATTTTAAAAAATGTGTTTTCCTAGAATTAAACTACTAAAAAAAATGGCATTCACAAAATAGCTGATACCAATATTCCTATGGATTGTACAAGTGAGGTACAGGAAGACTTGAACAGATGTAGGTTACCAAGGAATGGTATAGTCAATGTCCAGTTCAACTAAAATGGTGGTTCAAAGATTCCTTTTTCCGCATTATCTTTATCTGTGGGTCATGACAGGTTTAATGGTCATACCTGCGGTCCAGGACAGGTATAGCAATGTACAGTCCAACTAAAATGGTGGTTCAATGACTCATTTTCCGGCACTTCTTAGTCTGTGGGTCAGACAGGTTTAAATGGTCATACTGGGGTCCAGGTACATGTATAGTCAGATGTCCAGTTTCAACTAAAATGGTGGTTTGGTCAAAGACTCCTTTTTCCAGCACTTCTTAGTCTGTGGGTCAGACAGGTTTAAGTGGTCATACTTCGAGTCCCAGGACAGGTATAGTCAATGTCAAGTTCATAGGTAAAAATGATGGTTCAAATAATACTTACCTTCTAGCATCTTTTTACTTTGTTGGGTATGCAGGTTACCAGGGTTCAAGCCGTGGTACAAGACGGGATTAGTGAAAGGTCTGTGACTTTTTTTCTGTGCTTTTTTAACCTAAGTGTGTTTGCCTAAGATGTAGCATGTATCATTTGCACTGTTGTGGATTTAAGTCCAGTTCTCCGCCCTGTTTGGGTGTAAAATGAAGGTGTTGTTACTCTCCATAGACTTTATTGGTCATCGGTGATAATCTATTATCGACTATCGGAAATCGTCTTGATAATTGACAATATCGACTATCGACCCGATGACGATAGTCAACGTAATCGCTCATCACTACTTAAGATCTATTATTCGTAAAGAGATACTGACAATATGGATTCCGGATGGTCAATAAATCTCTTAGCACTACACTAGGATGAGCCCAAGAGAAGGACGCACGTTGTCAAGCTAAACAGCTCTACAAAAAGCTGAACCAAAGTCAAAAAAGGAAAAGGCAGCAGTAAAGGAAAAGTCTGAGGACAAAAATGTTTCAGCAAAGGTAAAGAAAGGAGCAAAGGGTAAACGGACTGAAGTTAACAAAGAAAAAAGTAAAATCTGCCATCCGAAAACTGACAAAAGGGACAAAAAGGGATGAGGCCCCAGCATCCAATGGAGGAGACAAGGAATCCAAATCTGAATAACCTACATCTGTTCAAGTCTTTTATCAATGATTCTGTATCTCCCTTGTACAATTCAGAGGAAATATTTTTATCAGCTAACTTTGTAAATGCAAGTTTTTTTTAGTAGTTTAATTCTAGAAAACACATTTTTAAAACAGGAGGGAATCCCACCGTGTCTTTGTTTTTGAGTTTTTTAATTGTATTAATTATTTTGAAATGCTATGCCCATTATATGCAGTTGTCAATTGTCTAGGAATTGTGATGAGGTGGTAACTAAGTGAGAGGAGAGGGACGCAAGCCAAGTTTTTTTCTGACAAGACGGACAAATGCGTAAAAAATATTTTTTTTCCTTCATTGTGGACCTAATGCCTCCTGCCTATCTTACTACGAGGGATTCCTGGTCATGGTGTTGGGGATGGCCAAAGCCAGTGTTCCTATACTGGCTGACATGGATGACATTTTTTATTTGTCTTAACATTTTTACTGTTCTCTGAACCCATATTGTCTTGCGTATAATTTTTCCATCCTAATAAAAAAAAAAATCCCGTGGTGTTTAATTTCCTTCTAAAAAAAAAAAAAAAAAAGCGATAACTGAGTGGCCTTCCTTCTTGATCCAGGTTACAAAAAAACAGTGAGCAATTTCCTTCTACCCAGAAAAATTGACAGTAGAATGCAGGATTTTGAGACAGTGCTCATTGAGCAACTCAAGACATCTTTTGCATCTTCTTCACATTCTAATGTCACGGTGGAACAACGTCAGCAACTCGGCAGCAGTAGAATGGCAAATAGCTGCATCAGGCAGTGTGGCAGAACCCTACTGGGGGACATTTGGCAATTGATTTTTACCACCTCACCAAACACCTGCAAGGCAGGGCAGCATTCAGACACACACAGATTGCTTAAGCCCATGGTTTCCCTGAATTTCCTGCGGCTCAACAAATTTTTGTTTTTAGACTTAGTCGGACCCATTCAATTTCTGGGTGTCCAACTAGATTTAATTTGGCCCGGGCTTCCTCGACTGTCATAGAAGTTTTATTCTACCCAGCAGCCCGTTTATTTCGGAACACACTTTCAACACAGCTGGCGAGGTGATAACTGACAAACGTATCTGGCTTTCCCATGACAATGTGGATTGTTTGACATTTATAAAAATGAATCAAGCATGGATCTCTGACCATTTTGTTGCCCTGGTTGCTGATGTCACTGACCAGTAAACTGTACCACGTCTTCTTGAAAAATGTGAAATGCACATTTAAACTACACTACATCTCATGTCTGTAGTTCCTGTGCCTGCTGCTTCTACAAACTGTATTCTACTGCTGCCAACAGCTAAATTTACAAGTCTTACGGCTGAATTTATTTTTAAATATATACCTGTATGACCTTGATGTGCACTGCATACACCTCTTACTCCTCATATTTGTAGCCCTTCAAATCTTTATTTTTAAATGCCTCAACATGTACTAACACCAAATGTACTAAGTCCTGTTATCTTAAGCCTCAATATTTCCCATTGGCATGTTCTTCCTGCCACCAATGGTACTGGCACCTAATCTTGTCGAACTGGAACCTCGCTGTTCCTCATTGCCTAATCTTGTTGAGCCGGAACCTCGCTGTTCCCCATTGCCTAATCTTGACTAACCAGAACCTCGAACCAAACCGAACATTTTACTGTTAGTTCGAATAAAGTTCTAGTTCTAGTTAGACACGCCATTTTCAGTTTCGTTTTCAACGGCTTTCTGCACTTTTTGTGGCCATCCAATCACCTTTCTGCA
Source organism: Phyllomedusa bahiana (assembly GCA_025379985.1). Classification (NCBI taxonomy): domain Eukaryota; kingdom Metazoa; phylum Chordata; class Amphibia; order Anura; family Hylidae; genus Phyllomedusa; species Phyllomedusa bahiana. The sequence goes on along the minus strand of JAODAL010010717.1, from coordinate 51,606 downwards.
CTTTTGGAAGCCATGCAATCAGTGCAGAGCACAGAGAAGTGTCAAAAACATCATCACTGAGGTGTAGGGCTCTCATTGGCTGCTAAAATCACATGACCATGTTATATATGTTTCACTGTATTGCCCTTTGAAAGTCATTTTCAGCTCACTCTCTGTACTGTACAGACTGCTTTTAGTTAGTTAATTAGATAGCATTTTCCTCTCCATAGACCTCAATAGTTAGGGAGTTTGGTATTGCTGGCTGCATCTTTCCCACACCCAGAAGCTGTTGTTTGGTGACATTTGCAGGCTCATATAACACCTAACTCTCATATACATGGATATATATTATACAGAGTGCTTGGATTTGCTAAATCATACTCAGCACCCAAAAGTTCAGTTTTTGCAGTTTTGGGGGTTCAGTAATTGTACAACACACAAGGTGCGGTGGAGAAAAACTTAGAGCCATATTATTATGACCGTCTGTCAGGAAGGGGTTAAGGGGTTTATCACATTGGCTGCTGCTGATTGGTTGCCCAGGATATGAGAGGTATGCTCGCTAACTTCCTACAATTCCCCCAAAGCTGTTTTCAGGCCGACCAGATTTGAATCACCAATTTTTAAAATCATGTTACGTATTCAACCCCTTTTATTGCACCGAGCGCTCAAAAGAAATAAATAATAGTAATGATCTGCAGCCCTGGATGTATCTATACCGCAGAGCAGCATCAGGACACAGGAGAGGTTTCCATTCTCTCTGTTAATAATGAAAGTTTGTATTCAGTGACCACAAGCTTCATACAATGAAAAGCTACATTTACTGACATTGGAACGTCCTTGAAAGGCTTCAGATTCAGGTTTACATTGTGTTATGTATGTTACATTCTTACAGGTGTTTTTATAATATATTTATACATATTTCTCTTTATTTGCTTTATTCTTCATTGTAACATTCATTGTGTTATTATCTATACATCCTATTAGTCTGTTGTGTCACTGATTGTGTTAGATTTGACAGTGATTTCTCCTGTATAACCCTAAAGGGGACGGGGAGCCACAATTTCACTGTTTTTTCACCCGCCCCCCTCCCTCCCACGGGGGAAAAATCTGTAATACATCCAGGGGGGTCGTTACCGGATACATGATGACCCGGGAAACGGGTGAATAACCCGGGGAGGGGCCCCTCCCCCAAAAGGGGTCGCCCATGGAGAATTCCCCCGCCATATGCCCCTTTCCCTGGGTCATAATTACGGGCGGAAACCGGCGCTTTTATAGAAAAAAAAGACTGTTACTTTTTTTAACCCGGGGTAAACTTTTCTAAATCTCTCCCAATGGGAATTTCCCTTTTGTTTCGAATTTTTCTTAACCCTCTGTAACAGGAAATTTTTTTACATGAAACAGTAAAACAAAAAGGTAATGAACATTTCTTATGAAGCCCCCGTTGTCCTTGTCCTTTTTTAAGTGACAGATCCCAGAGGAATGGGTTTCCCTGGTTTTATGAAAGGGAAAAAGCTGACAGTGTTTTGGCCCGGGGGAAAGAACTAAAAAAAAAAAATAAAGTTCTCAAATTTCCTTAAACAGTTTTTACTTTATTTTTCAAGTTTTAATTTTTTTAAAGGGACAAGGGGTAACGGGTGAGGGGGGGTAAAAGGGGGGGGTTAAAGGGTGGGACCGACTGGACCACTGCCGGGTTTTGGGCTCCGGGGGGTGTACTAAAGGGCCCCGCCGGGCATCATACAGAGCCTTTGTTTGGTAAGGTTGGTGACCCCAACAGCCACCAGGTGCAAACCTCAGAAATCCCCAGCAGGGGAAGCTGACCAACAGGCAAAAAAGTGCCAGAGCTGGGGCAAAAAAACAGGATAAGGGAAAAGATAAAGCAGACTAGTAGTAAATATGTGCGGGTACAGAAAAAACAGACAGGACTAAAGGATGCCAAACGGGAAAGTTAAACAGAAGCCCAATACAAAACATAGACAGACAGGACAAACCAAAAAAACAGGGGAAAAAGGGGCCAGCAGAGATTTAAATCAAGGACTCAGGAAAGGAACCAAGGCAAGAACAAGGCGGGCAAAACAAAAAAAAGGAAACAGGAACAAGAAAGAGACTCAAGCTAGGACCTTTCGCAGGGGAAAAAAAAGGGCATGACCGGGGGCCACGAACCAGGCAGAAAAACCCCGGGAAGGAAAACTCCCCCGGGACATGGAAACAGGGACAGCAAAAAAAAAGGCTGGAACGAGCCCAAACATGGCAAAGAAGCTCCCCAGACAAAGATGTAGCAGACACATGGAAAACAACATGGAGCCCAAACCCAAAACATAGAGGATACCAAAGGGACAAAAAAAAGGGACCCCCCCTGCGACAACCAGACCACAAAAAAACAAAAAGGGACAAAACACCAACACAAAACACACCCCCCAACACACACACACACCCACACACACAAAAACACCACACAAACACACCACACACACACACACACACACCCCCAACACCACCACAACACACAACACACCAAAAAACAGATTTACCCAAATGGGGGACAAAATTAAACACAAAAAGGGAAATCAGGCAGGGAGTGTTGAGAGAAACAGGCTTAAAAACCCACTTTTTGGAAGGGGTTTGGGCAGGGAACCCAAACCCCCGCTCCCACATGGGAAAAAAGGGAAAGGTAAGATGGGGGCCAAACCGCCCTCAAATAGAGCTAAAAGGAATCGGGGCGCAGCCAAGAGGGAAAGAGCAGCAGGGAAAAAGGCAAGAGAAAGCCGCACAAAATTCACGGGGACGCTCACCAGCGACATTTGGCAACAGGAACAAGATCTGCGATGGGAAAAAAAGGGTACGATTTGGGGTTTCCCGCACAGGGGCCGCGGAAAGGGGACGGGAAACGTGGCAGGGGAAACCGTGAAAAACCCAAACCTTTTTGGGGGTCAGTGAATAGAAAAACATTTTTGTTTACACTCAGAAATTTCTGTACAAACTGGGAGACTTTAAAATAAAGGGAAAAGGCGTTTTTCAAAGGGGTTTTGTTGTGTCTCGTTTTCTGTGTATATATTTTGGGGGGTTTTTTTCGTGTAATTATAAAGATTGGAGTGGAAATTCATAAACCAAAATCACCGGGTGTTTTTTTGGGAGAATTATGGAACTTGGGGCCTATTATTTAATGTCCCCCAATATTTAAAAGGGGCTATAAAATTGGGTGGAAAAAAAAAGTCATTGGGAATGCATTTTCAGTAAATAAAAAATAGGGGGACTGATCCTGTTTGGGGGAACCCAAACGGGCCCCAGCAATACCTGTGCTGTCCGGCTTTTGGGCTGTATGTAAATAAAGGGTTGACCCAGCAAAAAAAAAAAAAAAAAAATTTTAAAAAATTTGAAAAAAACATCATTCAGGGGTTTATTTCATGTAAAATTTGTTTTTAAAACCCTTTTAAAAATTTTAAATACATTTTTTTGGAAAATTTTTAAAATTTTTCCCGGATATTTTTTTATTAATTTTAAATATGACCCCAAAATTTTTTTTTAAAATTTAAAAAAAAAATTGGGAATTTTATATATTTTTTATAATTATCGAAGTCACTTTTTATTTTTTTTACGGGGGAAAAGGTGAAAAATATTGGACTTTTTTTGCCCCTTAAAGCAAATCTACCCCCCCTTTTTTGACCCCTAAAGGCTCAGACAGATCAAAATTGACATGGGTTTACCTGCCCAAAGGGCAGAAAGGCACCTAGTTTTGACGAGCTGCTTTTAAATATATGTGTCTAAAATAAACGATTGTGGTGGGGACCCCCCCCAGAACCCCCTCCCATTTTTGGGCGCATTAAAAGTGTCGAGTCTTATGAACAATGCACCTAACCCATTCATTAGGTGCATTAGAAAATCAAAGTCGTCACTTTGGCGCTTTTTTAAAACCAAAAAGGGTAAAACCCCCAACAAAACGGCTCCCCTTAGTCATGCTCAAGCTGAGAAAAATTGTATTCAGGGAAGCTTTTGCCCTATATAAAAAAATTGACTCTAGATCGGGAAAGCGGGCCGTTTAACAGCATTAGGGGCCCCGGGGCCAGAGCTTTTTTACGGGCCCCCCAAACCCCAATTTATTTATCCATCATTTAATAATATGACTTTTTTCTTTTGCACATAGAAACCCAATCAGGGGACCCTAGCGACCAATAAGAGCTTAGTTTTAAAAATTTTTTTCAACAGTAAATAAAATGAAAGCTGATTTTCTGATTGGTTGCTAAAAAAAAACAAACTTTTAGACCATTTTGATAAAAAAGGGCCCCACTTGTTTAAAACCCCTAAAATCAATGACGGGAGCTGTTTGAGGGCTTGCTTATTGCGGGGAAGTTGTATTTTTGGGGGGAGTAGTTTTTAGTTTTTCATTTAAACTACGCATAGTTTCTTTTAAAAAAAAATGTTTAGCCCCCCGAACAAAAAAAAAAAATGCCTTTTTGCATTTATTTTTTAAAAGATTTTTTTTTTACCAAATTCCCCATTTTACCCAAATAAAAATCCCTTTCATTAATTTTAAAGGTTTTTTATGGTCATATTGGGGTTTCAAAAAGATTTGTAAGTTTTTTTTAGTAATTTTATGCCCCAATTTTTAAAAATTTTTATTTTTTTACATTTTTTTTTTTTTTTTTATTTCCCCTTTTTTTTAATTTCCCCCCCAGGGTTTTAAATATTGAAGTTTTTCTAAAGAATGGCAGGGACCAGATGCCGCCTCTGATCACCGCCATTTAAAAACCCTTTTTAAAGGGTGAGGTTCCCTGACTTGCGCATAATCAAAGGGGAAATTTTGGGCCCCCCATCGGGTCCCCCGTGACTCTTGGGGGACCCCAATTTGGGCCTGAGGGGGTATCTATTTAAAATTTGCCCCGGGGGGCCTAGAGTAGCTCCCGTGCTGTCTGTAAGGGGCCCCCCGCGGGCAGGGGGCACTGGGTGTTACTCCAAAAACAGCCCATTTCATACTGAAACATAGGTAATGTATTTTCAAACAGAAGTATAATGTATTTGCTTCAGGATTTTGTAAAAACCAAATTTTAAATGTAAAAAAAAAAAAAAAAAATGGGGGAAAAAAATTATCCCTCAATGGGAATAAAAAAAAAAACCCATAAAACAAAGTATAGAAAAAAATAAAAATACAATTTTTTAAAAAAAAAATTATTTGGCCCAAAATTTTTACACACAAAAAAAAAAAAAAAACCCCTTTTGGGGATCCACACGACGGGAAATAACATGTAAAATTAACAGGTTTTTTTATTGTGAAATTTGGGATAAAAAAATGAAAAAAAATGCAAAAAATTTTAGTTCACGGGTGCAAAAATTTTGTTTTTAAAAAAAAAATTTTGCATAATTTTTTTCTAAATGACTCACCCAAAAATACAATTTCTTCCCCCCTTAAAAAAAAATTCCTCAAAAACTGCGCTATAAAAAAAAAAAAGTTGTGACTGTTGGGGAAAGAGGGAGGAAAAAATTTAAAAAAAGTAGCTGTGGGCCCTTAAAAGGGGGTTTTCTTACTACATTTGGGTTCTTTTACCTCAGTCCTGTTTTTTTTTTTGGCTTTACTTTTTTAAATTTAGAGGATGGGTTTTCTGGCTTCTACTAGGCTGCAGGGAGAAACCAAACGTAGCTATAACCCAAACCCGGGGCTGCAGCCCCCAATTTAGGAGAGTTGAAACCAGGTCCCGTAGCTTTTAAGTGACCAAATGCGGCAAACCCCATCAGGGGGGAGATTGAAAAGGTCTTGGGGCTATGTGCCCCAGTTGCTGGCACCCATCGGGAGAAAAATTTAACAGGGGCTGTAGCTATAGCGAAACCCGTGCTGGCAGCCCATCAGGAAAAGATTTAAACCATTTTCTGTAGCTATAGTGCCAAATGTGCTGGGAGCCTTTTTTCAGGGGAGAAATTGAACAAGGGCTTTATTATTTGCAACCAAGGGGCTGGGAGCCTTTTCAAAGGGGAGAAATTTAAAAAAGGGGGGTTTTAGCTAAAGTTTCCCTGCTGGGAGCATTTTTAGGGGAGATTTAACAGGGCTGTAAAGGTTTACGACCGTTTCGGGAGGGCCCATTTAGGGGAGATTGAACCCCGGGCTGTAGCTATTTGTGACAAGGGGCCCGGCCAGCCTATTCAGGAGAGATTTTAACAGGGCTTAGTTATAGCAACCAAGTGCTGACAGGCCTATCAGGGAGGATTTTTTAACAGGTTTTTTTGCTTTTAAATTACCAGTGCTGGGGAGCCTTATCAAGGGAAGATTTGGAACCCGTTTTTTAGCTTTTAAAGGGCAACCGTTTCTGGGAACCCAACAGGAGAGGGGCGAACAAAGTCGTAAACTATTGCAAACCAAATGCTTGGGCCCCCCCCCCCCCCCCCCCTTCCCCCCGGAGAAACTTAACAGGTTCCCGTAAGGGTTATGCAAACCGTTTTTTGGGGCCTTTTAAAAAGGCGAGATAAACAGGTCTGGGGATAAAAGCCCCCTTTTAGTGCTTTTCGGTTATCAGGTTTGGGTCCCAACCCCCAAGGGTTTTGTAAAATTTTAAGAACCAAAAAAATGCCCTCAACCTTCAGGAAAAAGGGTTTTGAACGGCCCCGTAGCAAGCAACCCGTGCGGAACCCAACAGGAAAATTTAACAGGGCGTAGCTATAGCAACCTGTGCTGACAGGGGCAACAGGGGGAGATCGAACAGGGCCTTTTAGCTATAGCAAACCAGTGCTGACAGACTAACCGGAGAGGGTCGAACAGGGTCGGGAGCTAAAGCAACCAGTGCTGCCCGCCCATTTGGAGAATAAAACAGGTCTGGAAAATTTTAGCAACCATGCTGACAATCAGGAGAATCAAACGGCTTTTAGCTATAGCGATCTGAGGAGCGGGTGCCCGCCCATACAAGAAGGGGGTGTCTAGTTTAAAAGGTAGGACACGTTTAAAGGAAAATTATTTTTGCAAGATCTTTAACATAAAAAGCAAAGACCCTGGGGTGGGGACGAACCCCCTTTTAAGGGCCCTTTTCCCGGCACCAGTGGCCCTTAAAGGGTTTAAAGTAATTTTTCTTTATTTAAAAAAAGTGTTTATTAATTTGGGGGGCTAGTTTTTTTGCAGATTTTTTTTTTTTTTAATTTGTCATTTACTTTATTTTTTTTTTAAACCCAAAACTGTGATTATGATTTTGTGGGATTCTTTGGCACAGGACGGCTGAACATGCTGCAAACAAAATAAAAGTTTTTGTGATCAGCCACCAAGTGCCCCCAGGACATTTCAGCAGTCTATAGAAACCCAAGAAACTTTCTGTTTTGGTGGGGAGCACAGGGGGAAGCTGTTTTCATGATGCAGCATGTGCTCACCGTCCCCGACCCCCGGGGGCCCCTTTCCCCATAGACCCCTGTACCTTCTTCTGCTGAGCCCGGGTCCCCCCCGTCCCCGGGGGGACTCTGGGTGCAGTCCCAAAAATCCCGTGACTGTGGCCCCCAAAAGCGAGGTGACCGGGGACGCCCCGGGGGGGGAGGGGGACATCTTTAGGGGAGCAGGGGGGAGATCAAGGAAAACTGAGTTTAATTTCTTCCCGGCGAGGGAGGAGACCAACGGGGGGGGGTGGGGGCCCGCCCTGCTCTCATACAGCTCCTTTGGGTTTCTGCCACACAGGCAGGGGGAGGGAGGGGGGCAGAGGGCACAGCAGCCTTATGTTTTTTAAATTTACAGGCGACATTTCCTGTGTTTTAAACCGGACTCCTGGCAGGGCCCCTGAGCTCAGGGGGGCCCCCGGGCAGTGGCCTACCTGGCCCAATGGGAGAGACGGCCCTGTCTTGGAGCAATTACTGCAGAGATCTGTGCCGCTTTTGCTGACCTCTTCAGCTCACAGCACATTTCTGGGACAGAGTCACATATTAGGGCACTTTTTGAAAGTTCTGAGCCGCCCCACCCTCGTCCCTTACAGGGTATTCACACATTATGTTAATTGTGCAGTAATGTTACATGTTTTTTCCTTCAGTTTTATAAATCTGGGTGGGCTGGCTCATTTTCTGAAGGAAAATGTGGCACAATAGGGCAATGTGTCCTACGCCCTCAATTTTTCAGCCTGTAAGGGAGTTGTAGGCAGGGGCCGCCATCAGAAATTCAGGGCCCCCTACAGCTAAAGCGCAGGCCCCTCAACCCGCCCTATTAACCCCCGCCCCCCGCCAACCCCCCCGTGGGCGAACACATACAACTCTATCTATAAAGAACACTGGTTAAATTCCCCTAGACTTAGTGTAGACATTGTAGGGGAAATATCTTTATTATTAACAGTTGCTATTGAAATATTTCCGGGATATTGGGCAGCCTGAATATATTGGATAAACATCATTTCTAGTAACTGAAGGGCCCTTTTGGGTTAGCTGCAAAACTCCACTTTATTATCAGTATACATTTCAGATAGTGTTAATTTTACCCATACCCTGTGACTGTGTTTATCCACCTTCCCTTTAAATTACAACCAAAATAGAGCGGGGTCGGACGCGGGGCGCAGCCGGGGGGAGGCCCCACATACCTGGCGCGCCGACTCCGGGCAAGTGTAGGGGTTGGGCCCTGTGCGGGATCGTTGGCGCCAGCGCGCACCCGGTGTTGTTTGCGTGCTGAGTGCGCCGTGTGACGTGCAGGGGATAGGGCGCGGAAGGGAGGGCGGGGATAATAACCGCCGTCCGGGCGCCGCGCGGGAGCATTCCGGCCCCGAGAGAAAATCATGGGAAGTCCTGTGCGTGCGGCGTTAGCTATGGACAAGGATTTCAGTCGATGGGCTTTGGAGCAGCTGAGGATAGCAGCTGGAGACAGGGGCATGTTTGGTTCAGCAGCAGGTGCAGGTAGCTTGGGGATGGGCAGGGGCCTACCTCCTGCCTCACCGGGGATTTTGCTGGGGCTCCAGGCCTCCAGACGCCGCGCTAGACACCAATGTCTGAGCCCGGACTTTAAACCCCCAGGCCCGGGCGCCGCAAGCCCCTCAGGGGACCTTCGGCCGAGAGGACGGGCGCGGGCTCGGCACGCCCCCCGGGTCGGGGAGGAATCGAGAAGGGCGAGCGGGTCTGGCGAGCACGGCAGCGGCTGTCACGGTACTGTGGGGCGGTTCCCGGCTCCTGTGTGTGGATCGGTGGTGGCGGCGAGCGGTTTCTGGCGAAGTTCCGGTCGGGCCGCTCGCCAGACATCGCATGGAGTGCGGTCGGGGCTTCGGGGGAGGGGTCGTTATGGTTAGCGCGCGGATGTCGGTCCGGCCCCGGATCGCGGGGGAGTGGATGGACTGCACCAGATGGCTTGGGGGGAATGAAGAGAGCGATCAGGGACACTCGTCGCAAATCGGTCGACGGTCCGATTGGTGCGGGGCAGGTGAAGGGAGACAGCGTGGGGGAGCAGCGCGGATCGGGGGGGGGGGGGGGGGGGGGGGGGGGGACGACTGGAGTGTCGGCAGGGATCGTTGTGACCTGGGGGGGGGAACAGCCCCGTGCGCCTGGTGAGTCATGTCGTGTCTGTTTTGTACCCCGCCGGGGGAGTTGGGGAAAGGGGTTTTGGGCTAGACCAGGACCCATTCGTTGTCCCCCGGGCAGGTTTGGGGCAAGGATGGGGGGAGTATTAGGGAGTTTAGTCGCGGTTCCCGGGGCCTAGGGCTTGGGGATCAGGTATCGCCAGTGTTCGGCCTGGGGGCGTGATGTCGGGGGGGGGAATTCCCCCTCCAGTTATGGAAAGGGGGGCGCATCTGGGGGCGAGATGGGGGTGTAGCGTGTCGATTCAGCGGATTTTGGACAAGTGGTAGTGTGCGATGATATAGGCGAGGGTGAGGTTTATTTTGTTTTGAGGCCCTTGGGAGCACATTTGAAGAAAAGGTGAGGAAAAAGATTGGCAGGTAGTACTCGAGATTTTTTCTTCTCCCTCTGGAAAAATATTAATCTGGAAAGGGAAAAAAGGGGGATTTTGGGAAGAAGGAGGAAAGGAAAGAGAGGTGGGGGCTCATACCAATTTTCAAAATTTGGGTTGAGCATTTGCGATATTGGCCCTTTGGATATGGGGAAAAAGCTCCTAGAATTTTTCCCGGTTTGTTCTTTTTACATGGACGAAAATGGAGAAGCTTATGGGTGAAAATGGGGCCAGGCTTGGCTTCGATACATGACAGTTTCGGCAACGAAGGCGGTTCGTCTTCCATAAAATTTGGGATCATAAAGTATAGGAATTTGGCAAAGGGGTTTTTAGGGGCACCGCGAGGTATGGGTTTCCCTTCAGGGGGGCCCCGGGAGTTCCGGGCAGTATGGGGAGCGGTTCCCGGCGTTGGCTCAACTCAAAAGGGATTGTAAACGGTGTCGCTGGCAATTTCATGACAGCCAGTGTAGTTCGGGGCAGTTGTCGCTTAAGCACATCGTTCGGCTGCAGTGGACCTCGCAGGGGCCAAGTGTTCCGGCGAGGAAAAGAAGGTTCAGGCGCTGCGAAAGGGGAGCCCCGGGGGAGGGGTGCCCGCGTGGCTATTAAAAAAGGTTCCGGTACCAGGGGCGCGTGTTGGGGGGAGTTACGTTTGTGCTTTAAGATCCGCCCGGCACATGGTCCGTTCGGTGAAGAACTTAAATTGCCGGCTTCAACCGGAAGTGGTTTGGGAAAGAAGCTGGCGAAGGAGGTTCAGTTGGGTTGATGGCGGGCCTTTTGCGGAAGGCCTTGTTCGGGGTTGGTGGTCTCCCCTTGGAGGGGTTCCAGAAGGAACCAAAAAGTTTCGTTGTTTTCACATTGTCGTTCCAAAAGGTTTCTTATTAATGTGGATTGACCGCCTTGTGCTCGTCGAATACACGTCTTTGATGCGGCAGTTCGTGGGTTCGGGGTATGGTAGGGGGGGCCCTGATGGCTAAGACTGACATTGAGTCGGCTTTCAGTTTTTAAACCGGTTCATGCGGATAGTGTGAGGTTGCTGGGGTGTCATTGGGAGGGAGAATTTTTTGCGGATAGGTGTCTGCGATGGATGCGCCATCTCTTGTTTTTTTTGAACGTTTAGCTCCTTTTTGGAGTGGGTGGTGAGGGACGTGTCTGGGTTTTTATCCATCATCCATTATCTGGATATTTTTTTCTGTGTTGGCCGGTGGAACTCTGGGGTTGTTGGGTCGTGCTGGCTAACATGCAATGGGTGTCGGGTCAGTTTGGGGTCCCGTTGGCTCCAGATAAGACGGAGGGCCCTTCTACCACCGAATTTTTTGGGGATCCAGATAGACTCGGAGGCAATGGAGTGCAGGTTGCCGGGAGAGTTGGGGTCGTTAAAAGGGGAGGTTATAAGGGGTTTGACATTGAAGAAGATCAAGTGAGGGAGTTGCAATCATTTTTAGGAAAATTGAATTTCGCCTGTCGCATTATCTGATGGGCAGGGTCTTTTGTCGCAGGTTGGCGGCAGCCACTTCCGGGTGTAGGGCCGCATCATTTTATCAGGTTAACGTTGGATTGAAGGAAGACCTTAGAGTATGGCAGTCCTTTTTGAGGCGCTACAATGGTGGTCCATGAATTGGAGGAGGCATTAGTAACACGGAAAATTGAGGTGTTTACGGATGCGGCAGGTGGGGTAGGGTATGGGGCATTTTGCCAAGGAGAGTGGAGTGCCGGCGTTTGGCCAGCCAGCTGGGTAGAGTCGGGGTTGGTGAGGAATCTGGCGCTGCTGGACTCTTCCCGATTGTACTTGCGGTGGGGATTTGGGGGGAAAAAATGCGGGAAAAAGAAAATCAGGTTTTCCCTTGCGATACGTTGGGGGAGGTGCAGGCCATTAACACGCTGTCGGCTTCCTCTCCCCCTGTGGTTGATCTGCTTCGGAGGCTAGTTCTTCGCTGCCTGGGTGTGAACTTGTGGGTTGTGGCGGTTCACGTGCCGGGGGTGCAGAACGACTTGGCTGACGCTCTATCTCGTTCACAGTGGCAGCGGTTCCGGTCCCTGGCTCCAGATGCAGCGGCCTTCGGTGTTTGGGGTGCCCCAAAAGGGAAATGGTGGAATGTGGTTACGGTACCGCGGAGCAATTATTCAGGTCGTCCGTAGCTAGGGGGGCGTGGGATTCGTATTCGGCCGCGTGGGTTTTGTGGGAGCGTTGGGTGGAGGGCCTCGGGCCAATTGGGTCGGAGGAGGAGAGGGCATTGGCCCTCTTCTGCTTTATTGGCCATACAGTTAACGAGGGGTGGTCGGTGTCTAAGATTTCTCGGTTGGTCTCGGGACTTGCCTTTGGCTTTAAGGCACGGGGATTGAGGGATGTGACGAAGTCGTTTTGTGTCACGCAGGCACTAAAGGGGTTAAGGAGGGGGCACGTCTCAGCGGATGGGAGGCGCCCGGTGGTGTTTCGGTTGCTGGAACGGTTGGGCTCGGTACTGGGTGGCGTGTGTTCGTCGGTTTGGGAGGTAGAGCTGTTTCGGCTAGCCTTCTCATTGGCGTTCTTTGGAGCATTGCGTATTGGGGAATTAGTTTCTCCTAGTAAACGGGTGGCTGGGGGGTTGCGCAATGAAGATGTGCAGCTTCAGGAAGACGGTGTGGAACTGTGGATTAAAAAATCTAAAACGGACCAAAGGGGCAGGGGCAGAAGGGTCCATTTGGGTGCTGTCCAAGGGGCAAGGATGTGCCCAGTGCGGTGTTTGGGTCAATACCGGAGCGGGCGTGCTGGACAGCCCGGCCCATTATTGGTACATGAGGACGGGTCGTTTCTGTCTCGGTTCCAATTCCAGTCGGTTTTCCGGCGTTGCCTGTCGGTGTTGGGCTTGGACCCGTCCCAGTTCGCCTCCCACTCTTTTCGTATCGGGGCGGCCACGGAGGCGGCTAGGCTTGGGCTGGATTCTTCGACCGTAAGGAGAATAGGCAGGTGGGAGTCGGATCGTTTCCGGCTTTACATTCGGCCGCACTTAGCTCAAGGCCTCTTGGTTTAAAAGGGGGAGAGGGGGGTAGGTTCGAGGCAGCTACAGTTTGGGCTGGCGGTGGTCCCAATTGGTGGGGGTTGGGTTGTGTATTCTTATGACTTCTGTTTGTGTTGCAGGGGATTCCCATCGGTTGGTTTGGATCTTTGGACACTCGTTTGTGCATTGGGGGGCGCAGCGAGCTGCGCTGAGAGCAAGCGGTCTCCAGTTGGGCATCCCGAGTGAAGCGGCGACAGTACGGTGGATCGGCAGGCGTGGTATGGTTTGGAACCAGGTTTTGCCGGCGTTCCAGGAGTATGCCCGGTGGGACCGACCTCCGGAGGTCGTGGTATTTCACGTTGGGGGGAATGATTTGGGGACTCGCCCGATCAGAGAGTTGATTAGAGATATTAAGTACGATTTGTTGCGGTTATGGAGGCAGTACCCGGGTTTGATAACGGTCTGGTCGGACATGGTTTGGCGGTGGTCGTGGCGTCACGCGGGTTCGGTCATGGGGCTTAACCGAGCGCGGGTAAAAGTTAATCGTACTGTCGCGCGCTTTGTTACACGCAACGGGGGCTTTGTGGTGCGGCACAGGGAACTGGAGACCGGAGACGGTGATTTTTGGGGGGACGATGGGGTCCCCTGAATGCAGTAGGTTGGATTTGTGGTCTTAAGTGTCGGAGAAGGTGTAAGAGAGGGGTTTGGGGCTGGTGTGGGCGGCGCGTACATAAGGGGACATGAGGCGCTTGCTGTTGCGGGTAACGGGTCCTTGGAGTCAGTCAATATTGGTCGGGGAGGCAGGTTTTGGCTTGTCTCCATAATTGGAATTGACCGGTCTGGCGAAGGGTTTGGGGTCCGCAGGGCATGGTCCTTGGGAGCAGGGGAACAGTGGTAACCACCTGAGGTGTGGTGCCCTTGGGCTTGGTGTGATGGCTGAGGGTAAGCTACTGTTTGTTGGAGTAGGGTCGCCAGGCTTGGTCGGGGGTGATGGTAACTCCAAGGACCTCAGCCCCCAGTGTTAACCGGTGAATGGGTATAGGGGGGCTATACTCAAATTTGTGTTATAATGTTTGTTTATGGAAATTGTTATGTTAATAAAATGGCTGCTGTGGCCAATACATCCAAGCTATGTCTCAGAGTCATTATTTTGGGGAGACATGGGGGGTGAGAAGGTCCCGGGAGGGATAGGTGCTGCACAGGGTCAAGAGCGGGGTCGGACGCAGGGCGCAGCCCTGGAGGGAGGCCCCACATGACCTGGCGCGCCGACTCCGGGCAAGTGTAGGGGAAGTTGGCGCGCTGTGCGGGATCGTTGGCGCACAGCGCGCAGCACGTGTTGTTTGGCGCGCTGAGTGCGCCGTGTGACGTGCAGAGGATGACGCGCGGAAGGGAGGGGCGGGGATATATAACCGCCGCCCCGCGCCGCACGGGAGCATTCCGGCACAGAGTAAAATCGTAGTGAGTCCCACCCTCCCTCCCTTTGTTTTGGGGTGGTGAGAAGTGACGGTTGTGGGAAGGTTGGAGGTGCTGGTTACGGAGTGGTCACGTTAGGAGTGCTGGTGTCGCAGTGGCTGGCGGGTTAGGGGTCCTTGGAGTCAGTGAATATTGGTGGGGGAGGCAGGTTTCGGCTTGTCTCCTAATTGGAATTGACCGGTCTGGCGAAAGGTTTGGGGCTCCGCAGGGCATGGTCCTTGGGCGCAGGGGAACAGTGGTAACCACCTGAGGTGGTGTGGTGCCCTTGGGCTTGGTGTGATGGCTGAGGGTAAGCTACTGTTTGTTGGAGTATGGTCGCCAGGGTTTGGGCAGGGGTTATGGTAACTCCAAGGACCTCAGCCCCCAAGTGTTAACCGGTCGAATGGGTATAGGGGGGGCTATATACCATTGTGTTATAAAAGTTTGTTTATGGAAATTGTTATGTTAAAAAAAATGGCTGCTGTGGCCAATAAAATCCAAGCTATGTCTCAGAGTCATTATTGGGGAGACATGGTGGGTGAGATGGTCCGGCAGGGATAGGTGCTGCACAGGGTCATGTAGTCAGCACAGGTTGTTTGTTGCCAAAAATTCCGTGTATCGTACGAAAACATCACAGTTACGTGTTTTTTTTACTTTTGCGCACCCACATTGTTCATTGACGCAGCATCTCCCAAATCTTAAAAAAAGCAATTCTATATTCACCACAGGTGAATTGAAAGGTGCAAAAAATATCGTTTTTATACCCAAAAAATAACGTTAGTGTTTTTTGAAATTTTGCGCACCCAGCATTGTTCATTGACGACGCATCTACTTAAATCTTAAAACAGCAATTCTATATTCACCACAGGTGAATTGAAAGGTGCAAAAGTTATCGTGGATTATACCAATTCATAACAGTTGCGTGTTTTTGACCTTTTGCACACCCAGCATTGTTTCATTGACGCAGCATCTAAAGTAAATCTTAAAACAACAATTCTATATTCACCACAGGTGAATTGAAAGGTGCAAAAAAAAATCGTTTATTATACCAAAACATAAAAAGTTACGTGTTTTTGACTTTTGCGCACCCAGCATTTTTCATTGACGCACATCTACGTAAATCTTAAACAGCAATTCCATATTCACCACAGGTGTATTGAAAGGTGTAAAAAATATCGTTTATTATACCAAAACATAACAGTTACGTGTTTTTTGACTTTTGCACACCCAGCATTGTTCATTGAGGCAGCATCTACGTAATCTTAAAAACAGCAATTCTATATTCACCACAGGTGAATTGAAAGGTGCAAAAAATATCGTTTATTATACTAAAACAAACAGATACAGACATAACAGACTCCTTTTCCCGGCACTTTTTAATCTGGGGTCATGCAGGTTTGGGGCTCATGCTGTGGCTCAGGACAGGTATAGTCAATGTCCAGTGAAACTAAAATGGTGGTTGAAAGACTCCTTTTTGCGGCACTTTTTAAATCTGGGGGTCATGCAGGTTTGGGGCTCATGCTGCGTTCCAGGACAGGGATAGTCATTATCCAGTTCAAGTAACATGATGGGTCAAATCATACTGCCTTCTGGCACTTTTTAATTTGTGGTGATGCAGGTTTAAGGGTCATGCTGTGGTACAAGACAGGATAGTGAATGGTCTGTGACTTTTTTTCTGTGACTTTTATAACCTAAAGTGGTGTTGCCTAAGGTGTAGCATGTATCCATTTGACTGTTGTGGATGTTAATTTCAGCTTCTCCAGCCGTGTTTGGGTGTAATAATGAAGTTGTTGTTGCTCTCCCATAGACTTTAATGGTCATCGCGCATAATCGATGCTCACTATCGAAAAACCTTATCGATAGCGGCCGACTATCGACTATCGATCGATCTCGATAGCCAACACAATCGCTCAACACTACACATGATCCTGTGGATATAGTGGTGCTCATGAACCTGTGGGTATAGCGGGGGCTCATGATCCTGTGGGTATAGTGGGGGTCATAACCTGTGGGTATAGAGGGGGCTCATGATCCTGTGGATATAGTGGTTGCTCATGATCCTGTGGGTATAGCGGGGGCTCATGATCCTGTGGGTATAGCGGGGGTCATGATCCTGTGGGTATAGTGGGGGTCATGATCATGTGGGTATAGCGGGGGCTCATGATCCTGTGGATATAGTGGGGGTCATGATAATGTGGGTATAGCGGGGGCTCATGATCCTGTGGGTATAGTGGGGGAAATGACCCTGTGGGTATAGCGGGGCTCATGATCCTGTAGGTATAGCGGGGGCTCATGATCCTGTGGGTATAGCGGGGCTCATGATCCTGTGGGTATAGCGGGGCTCATGACCCTGTGGGTATAGCGGGGGCTCATGATTCTGTGGGTATAGTGGAGGTCATAACCCTGTGGGTATAGTGGGGGTCATAACCCTGTGGATATAGTGGGGGTCATAACCCTGTGGATATAGTGGGGGTCATGATCCTGTGGGTATAGTGGGGGTCATGATCCTGTGGGTATAGCGGGGGTCATGATTCTGTGGGTATAGCGGGGGCTCATGATTCTGTGTGTATAGTGGGAGCTCATGATCCTGTGGGTATAGTGGGGCTCATGATCCTGTGGATATAGTGGGGGTCATAACCCTGTGGATATAGTGGGGGTCATAACCCTGTGGGTATAGCGAGGATGATGATCCTGTGGATATAGTGGGGGTCATAACCCTGTGGATATAGTGGGGGTCATGATCCTGTGGATATAGCGGGGGTCATGATCCTGTGGGTATAGCGGGGGTCATGATCCTGTGGGTATAGTGGGGCTCATGACCCTGTGGGTATAGCGGTGCAACTTGTCCGTGTGGGATATTGGGAACACATGATCCTGTGGGTATAGTGGGACCTCCTGATCCTGTGGGTATAGTGGGGGCTCATGACCCTGTGCGTATAGCGGGGGCTCATGATCCTGTGGATATAGCGGGGGTCATGATCCTGTGGGTATAGTGGGGCTCATGACCCTGTGAGTATAGAGGGGGCTCATGACCCTGTGAGTATAGAGGGGGCTCATGATCCTGTGGGTATAGAGGGGGCTCATGATCCTGTGGGTATAGTGGGAGTCATGATCCTGTGGGTATAGCGGGGGTCATGATCCTGTGGGTATAGCAAGGCTGATGATCCTGTGGGTATAGCGGGGCTCATGATCCTGTGTGTATAGCGGGGCTCATGACCCTGTGGGTATAGTGGGGGCTCATGACCCTGTGAGTATTGCGGGGGCTCATGACCCTGTGGATATAGTGGTGCTCATGACCCTGTGGGTATTGCGGGGGCTCATGACCCTGTGGGTATAGCGGGGGCTCATGATCCTGTGGGGATAGCGGGGCTCATGATTCTGTGGGTATCGCGGAGGCTCATGATCCTGTGGATATAGTGGTGCTCATGACCCTGTGGGTATAGCGGGGGCTCATGATCCTGTGGGGATAGTGGGGCTCATGACCCTGTGGGTATTTCGGGGGCTCATGATCCTGTGGGTATAGCGGGGGTCATGACCCTGTGGGGATAGTGGGGCTCATGACCCTGTGGGTATAGCGGGGGCTCATGAACAGGTG
Organism: Phyllomedusa bahiana; assembly: GCA_025379985.1. Taxonomy (NCBI): domain Eukaryota; kingdom Metazoa; phylum Chordata; class Amphibia; order Anura; family Hylidae; genus Phyllomedusa; species Phyllomedusa bahiana. The sequence goes on along the minus strand of JAODAL010010717.1, from coordinate 33,737 downwards.
GGTATAGAGGGGTCTCATGATCCTGGGAGTATAGCGGGGGCTCATGACCCTGTGGGTATAGCTGGGGCTCATGACCCTGTGGGTATAGTGGGTGCTCATGACCCTGTGGGTATAGCGGGGCTCATGATTCTGTGGGTATAGTGGAGGTCATAACCCTGTGGGTATAGTGGGGGTCATAACCCTGTGGGTATAGCGGGGCTCATGATCCTGTGGGTATAGCGGGGGTCATGATCCTGTGGATATGGGGCTCATGACCCTGTGGGTATAGTGGGGGTCATGATCCTGTGGATATAGTGGGGGTCATGATCCTGTGGGTATAGCGGGGGCTCATGATCCTGTGGGTATAGCAGTTGCTCGTGATCCTGTGGGTACAGTGGGGGTTCATGATCCTGTGGGTATAGAGGGAGCTCATGATCCTGTGGGTATAGTGGGGCTCATGATACTGTGGATATAGTGGGGGTCATAACCCTGTGGATATAGTGGGGGTCATAACCCTGTGGGTATAGCGAGGATGATGATCCTGTGGATATAGTGGAGTTCATAACCCTGTGGATATAGTGGGGGTCATAACCCTGTGGGTATAGCGTGGGTCATGATCCTGTGGGTATAGGGGGGGTCATGACCCTGTGAGTATAGCGGGGGCTCATGATCCTGTGGATATAGCGGTGCTCATGATCCTGTGGGTATAGTGGGAACTCATGATCCTGTGGGTATAGTGGGGGGTCATGATCCTGTGGATATAGCGGGGGCTCATGATCCTGTGGGTATAGTGGGGCTCATGACCCTGTGAGTATAGCGGGGGCTCATGATCCTGTGGATATAGCGGGGGTCATGATCCTGTGGGTATAGTGGGGCTCATGACCCTGTGAGTATAGAGGGGGCTCATGTTCCTGTGGGTTTTGCGGGGGCTCCTGCTCCTGTGGGTCTTGGGGGGGCTCATGATCCTGTGGGTATAGCGGGGGTCATGATCCTGTGGGTATAGCGGGGGCTCGTGATCCTGTGGGTATAGCGGGTGTAATGACCCTGTGGGTATAGTGGGGGTCATGATCCTGTGGGTATAGCGGGGGTAATGACCCTGTGGGTATAGCGGGGCTCATGATCCTGTGGGTATAGCGGGGGCTCATGATCCTGTGGATATAGCGGGGCTCATGATCCTGTGGGTATAGTGGGGGTCATGATCCTGTGGGTATAGCGGGGCTCATGACCCTGTGGGTAAAGCGGGGGTCATGATCCTGTGGATATAGTGGGGGCTCATGATCCTGTGGATATAGTGGGGTTCATGATCCTGTGGATATAGTGGGGGCACCTGATCCTGTGGATATAGTGGGGGTCATGATCCTGTGGGTATAGCGGGGGTCATGATCCTGTGGATATAGCGGGGCTCATGATCCTGTGGATAAAGCTGGGGTCATGATCCATAACGTATGTTTCTGCACACAAAAACATTTCTTAAAAAAATTATGCAAACCTGGGTGCCACTGGCAGGGCTGCGGCACACATGTAATTATACATGTACACACACAGACCGCCGCCAGCGGCACATTACTGCAAAAAGGGCAATACACTACGTGGAAATCCCTAAAGAAGCATTTATGCTATCTATCATACATGAAAAAACTTTGAGACTCTCGGTTCACATATTTTGATCAAAAGATGTTTAAGCTGCCCACGACTTTCACACACAGACCGCCGCCAGCAGCACATTACTGCAAAAAGGGCAATACACTACCTGGAAATCCCTAAAGAAGCATTTATGCTATCTATCAAACATGAAAAAACTTTGAGACTCTCGGTTCACATATTTTGATCAAAAGATGTTTAAGCTGCCCACGACTTTCAACGTGATCTCAAAATCGGGCAGTCCTACACTATCTTTACCTCTCAATCGAGCCAATCAGGCCTCCCACCGGGTCAACCGACCTCCATTATTCAGAGAGAAAAAATAAAACACACCCACCCTGCAAGCTGCCCTTCTTATGACAGCCTGTGAGAGTGAGTGCCACTCTTACAGGCTGTCATAAGAAGGGTAGCTTGCAGGTTGGGTGTTTTTTATTTTTTCTCTCTGAATAATGGAGGTCGGTTGACCCGGTGGGAGGCCTGATTGGCTCGATTGAGAGGTAAAGATAGGATAGGACTGCCCGATTTTGAAATTTTAGATGACCCGTGGCTGGCCAGGGCAGGGACGGCTTTTCTGGCAAAGAAATGCCTGCTCGGCATCTGGTATTGGGGGCAGGCAAGGTCCATGACGTGGCTGAACCCATCTGTGTCCACCAGACGGAAAGGCAACATTTCCAAGGCCAAAAGCCTGGCAATGCCGACATTCAGGCTTTTGGCTTTGGGAGGGTTTTGGGTTTAAAAGGGTTTTTTCTTCTGCCCCCAAAACCTGGAAGACAGAAGGCTGGCTGCTAGACTGGCGCTGTAGGGCGTGCAGGTCGTAAAACTGGCGGAAGGAGAAGGGGTAGGTGGGTCTCTGGTGGTGCTGGTGGTTACTCGGCGATGCTGGAGGCTGAAGCGGAGGCTGATCCCTGATCATGACTCTGAGAGACATGGCAGCTGAGGAACGCTTGGTGGTGGCAGAGGAGGGGAGACAGAGGGTGTGACGTGGTTGGAGGCCCGGCGTCGGTCTGGCCTTTTTTGGCCAAGTGTTGCCTCCATTTTCACTCATGCATTCGCTGCATGTGACTAGACATGTTGGTGGTGGTTAACCACCTAAGGTTCTTGCCTCTACTAAATGCGTTTACGGAAAAGGCGACATATGACATCGCTGGGTGAATCAGAGGCTTGGTCAAAGAAGGCCCAGGTTGAGAGGTCCTTGACATTTTGACGGCGAAAAGCGAGGAGCGGGTTTGCGCTGACCGTGGCTGGCTGAATCATATCAGCGGACTTCTGCGACCGCCCTTCTCCCTTTTTGAGGCTGGACTCGGACTGACACAAACCCATCTGATGCCTCCTCGTCCCGTGATGAAGCGCTCGCAAGCAAATTCTGCTGAAACGCCCACGTTGGATCCGCAATCTTGTCATCATCATCATCAACACAGGTGACTTCGTCGTCCTGACATTCTGCATCCAGGAGCTGCGGGCTACAAGCAAGAGGGACTGCAAAGCGTTGCCGACCGCCCGTGATTTTTTCCGATTGACCGGCTTCCATTCCTCCTCTGATGGCATCAGAACTGGGCGTCAGAGCAGAGAAAATCATCCTCTTTGGTCTCTTGATCTTTTAAATGCCTTCTGACCCCAACCCGCATTTTGTCATCAAAGAGGTCTTCAGAACATGGATTATCCACCGTGGTGGGTACACGAGTTGACATTTGGGCTGCTTCATGTTGGACGGTTGCTGGTGATGCTGATGACGACTTTTGTGGCCTTTGACTGGGAGGACGAGGGGGGTAAGACTGCTGGATGCAGGTTGCTTTAAACCACTGAAGGACGATTGGCGACGCTGTTCGTTACAGAGATTCACAGGGCCCTGACCCAGCGATGACGGGCCTGACGGTCCTGCAACTGACGATCCGCTGGCTTTGCGTGTTGTCGCCAGCGCTGGAAGGAGCACCTTCTTCGTACCTCTACCTCCATGTCCTACCACCCTCTTTGCTCGCTTACCACCTGAATTTCGCTCCATGTTCAGAAATATACAAAATTGAGAAGGTATGGAAGATTTTTGGAAAGTCTCTTATTAAAAGACGGCAAATCACAGCTATTCTCAAATCCCTCAAATCAAAACAAAATTGCTGGATTCAAATATAACTGCAAAGTAGATATATCAAGTCAACAAAGCTGGCCTGCGCCAAAATGAAGAAAAACTTATCTGAAATGTATTCGGATAATAAAAAAGGTATTTTTTTGGGACCCATCAATTCCCCCTGTGGTAACTACACAATTGCTGGATTCAAATTTAACTGCAAGGTGGCTCTATCAACAAATCTGGACTGGGCAAAAGTGCAAAAAAAACACGTATCTGTAATGTATTCGGATAATAAAAGGTATTTTTTGGCACCTATCAATTCACCTGTGGTGACTAAAAAATTGCAGTATTCACATTTAAGTGCAAGGTGCCTCAATGAACAAAGCTGGAGTGCACGAAAGTCAAAAAACCCGTATCTGTAATGTATTGGATAATAAAGTATTTTTTGGGACCTTTCAATTCACCTGTGGTAAACTACACAATTGCTGGATTCAAATTTAACTGCAAGGTGGCTCTATCAACAAATTTTGGACTGGGCAAAAGTGCAAAAAAGTATTGTAATGTATTCGGTATAATAAAAGGTATTTTTTGGAAACCCATCATTCACCTGTGGTGACCCAAAAAATTGCAGTATTCACATTTAAGTGCAAGGTCCTCAATGAACAAAACTGTAGTGCACCAAATTAAAAAAAAACAGTATCTGTAATGTATTCGGAAATAAAAGGTATTTTTTGGCACCCATCAATTCACCTGTGGTGACTAAAAAATTGCGTATTTATATTTAAGTGCAAGGTGCCTCAAAAGAACAAAGCTTGTAGTGCCCAAATTAAAAAAAAACACGTATCTGTAATGTATTCGGATAATAAAAGGTATTTTTTGGCACCTATATATTCACCTGTGGTGACTAAAACATTGCAGTACTCACATTTAAGTGCAAGGTGCCTCAATGAACCCAAAGCTGTAGTGCACCAAAGTCAAAAAACACGTATCTGTAATGTTATTCGGGATAATAAAAAGGGATTTTTTGGCAACCCTTTAATTCACCTGTGGTAACTACACAATTGTGGATTCAAATTTAACTGCAAGGTGGGTTATCAACAAATCTGGATGGGCAAAAGTGCAAAAAAACACGTATCTGTAATGTATTCGGATAATAAAAGGTATTTTTTGGCACCTATCAATTCACTGTGGTGACTAAAAAATTGCAGTATTCACATTTAAATGCAAGGTGCCTCAATGAACAAAGCTGTAGTGCGCCAAAATCAAAAAACACGTATCTGTAATGTATTGGATAATAAAAGGTTTTTTTGGGCGCCTATATATTCACCTGTGGTGACTAAAAAAATTTCAGTATTCACATTTAAGTGCAAGGTGCCTCAATGAACAAAGCTGTAGTGCGCCAAAGTCAAAAAAACACGTATTTTGAAATTTATTCGGATATTACAAAGTATTTTTGGCACCCATCAACCTGTGGACTTGGGTTGATTCTAATTTAAGTACAAGGTGGATATTTTCAACAAAGGTGGAATTTGGGGAAAATTGAAAATGAACACCTATCTGAAATGTATACTGATATTAAAAGTGGAGTTTTGCATCTAACAAAGAGACCTGCAGTTACTAGAAAAGATGTGTATCCTAAAAAGTTCAGGCTGCCCAATATCCAGGAAAATTTCCAATAGAAAACTGTTAATAATAAAACTATTGCAATGTCTACACTAAGTCTTGGTGAACTTTATCCAGTATTCTTTATAGAGCTTGTCTGTGTTCGCCCGCGGGGGCCCCGCCTCCGCTCCCCCCCGTGACTTTACAGCGGTAGATGCTCCCTTTAAAAATTTTCTACCTAACTATATAAAATCTTTCAATCTCTAATCTAACTAAGTTGTATGGATCACAGCTAATAGTGAGGTTTTTTCTGTGAAGAAATATAATAATTTCACTGAGCTGTTTGGACACCAAGCAGAGCGCACGTCCTTCTGCTCTGAGCGCTCAGAGACAATGAGGCTGAACAGGAAACGCTGTTCTATGTAAAACGAGGTCATGTGATTTTTTTCCCGCCAATCGCAACCATACCATCCCAGTCATGGACATCGCACACACATCTCACCCTGCTCTATTCTTAATCTGATTTGCTGGCCGCCAAAATTACAGGAAGCGCCGAAAAAGGCGCGATCTTAATAGATGTGCACAGATTTTAACCTAAATTATCGCCTGATCTAAAAAATCCGATCACCATAAAAACTGTGCCGATTTCAACTTTGTCGATAATAATCGCTCAACACTAATTGTCATTAATGTTATTGGATACAATTTACTAATACATTGATTTAATTGTTAGAGCACTTGGATATGTCTTTTTATTAAGTACTTCATTTAAATGACCAATACATTTAATTCTTACAGGGAGAATTTGAGGCCGCAAATCCGTCCGGACTTACATTGCAAATATGTGCCACACTTTGTGACGCGTATTTGCAACGTATTTGCAACGTATTTCGCGTCGGAAATACATTACCCATTATATACTATGGGGAATGTATGTCCGGCACAAAATCCGGTGTAAATATGTTGCAAATACGCATCACAAAGTGTGGAACGTATTTGCAATGTAATTCAGGACGGATTTCGCGTTGGAGATACATTCCCCATAGCAAATAATGGGGAATGTATTTCCGACGAGATATCCGTCCTGAATTAAATTGCAAATACGTGTCACAAAGTGTGGCATGTATTTGCATTGTAATTCTGGACGGATTTGCGTCCACAAATTCTCCCTGTAAGAATAAAATTAATTGGTCATTTAAATGAAGTACTTAATAAAATAACACATCCAAGTGCTCTAACAATTAAATCAATGTATTAGTAAGTTGTATCCAATAACATTAATGACAATATATATATTCTCTCCTAATAAAACATTCTCCACTATAAAAATTATTCCAAAGTCGTGACAATTACACTAATTTAACATCAAATAAGCCAATGCAGATGTTGTACAGATGTTAATTTTGGTCTATTGTTTTAATAAAAAAATTAAGATGTATTTGTTCTTCTTTCACAATGTATTCTATTTTGTATGTACAGCAAGAGCCAGCATAGTACAGGTCTGGCTGGGACCTGTGGTTCTCCAAGCTGGACATACAAAATAGAATAAAATGTGAAAGAAGAACAAATACATATTCATTTTTTAATAAAACAATAGACCAAAATTAACATCTGTACAACATCTGCATTGCCTTATTTAATGTAAAATTAGTTCAATTCTCTCTCTTTTTTAAGACCTGTTCTAGCTATTCTTTCTTTCTTTGGAGAGCTTATATATATATATTTGCTTTAATTTTAAATGATCAATTTTTTCTATACATTGCAATGTCTTTTATTCAACTTAGATTTTTCACTTTATTCATTCATTTGAAAGACAACTCTTTTTGCTATTTACTAACATGCTTAATGATTTTTCGCTGATTTTCAGCCTGTCTCGAATCGTAAGACATGTTTGGCGCATTCCTTCTGCGCCTAAGGTCCACACTGCGCCTCACACACTGGTGAGGCGCAGTGAACTTTACACCGCATGTATGAGCGCACCTCGGGCGCCGACATAAATGAGGTGCAGCTTTCACTAAAAATCCTGTGAAATCAGGCGCTCCGACGTGCCGATCTTCATACATGTCGCCCTCAATGTGCTCCAGAACTGACCAGATGGCATATAAATGTATATGCAGCTGAATTGGACGCACACTGGACTTCAATTCCAATAACGCACAAAATCAAAATTAGAACATAAGAGAAGCAGTCTCTGAGAAAAGCTGTGACACCCCCCAAAAATCGCTGTATAAAAGTTATTTCTTTTGTGTGAGATCTCAGCTACAGCTACTGCATCAGCTACAGCACAGCACAGAGAGAGGAGTGTGAGCTGCCACCGTCGCGTCCGGACTTATATAGTGCGGTGACGTCACAGAATCCCGCTGGTCTCTGATTGGCTTCATCTCTGCACATGTCATTGAGAATGTTCCTTTCTTCCTCCCAGAGTTCTTTGCCCCATGTAACGCCATGTGCTTGCGGCCATTTTATCAATTAAAAACACGCTTCGTTCTAGCGAATCACCCCAAACTTCGACATCGTTCAGAACCGAAGTTTTCCTGAAATTCTAAATGAAGTCCACTTCGTTATAATCAATTCGCCCATCTCTACATACCACCCATGAGACTGGGCGCCGGTGAGTACTACAGCCCCCCTGGGTGCATGTGGCAGGCCTGTGAGGTAGAGCCTTCATCTTCATCCTACACTGTAGCAGTGAGACCCGACTTTGCAGCAGCATGCTGTGCATTAAAAAAAGGACAATTCCATCTACTGGTCCTTAGTGATGAGCGATTCGGGCAATAATCGTCATCGAGCCGATTAGCGATTTTGGGAATTATCTCGCCGATTTACGATTAAGATTCATTGCTGATCTCCATTAAAGTCTATGGGAAAGGAACACCAGGTTAATTTTTAGACCCAAACAGGTGAGGAGAAGCTGTAATTACCATCCACAACACTAAACTGGATACGTGCTACATCTTAGATGAGACAAATAAGCTCTAAGAGTCACAGAAAAAGATTCATATGCTAAAATAATTTTCTAGGAGTAGGCTATATTTACAGTGACTGTCACTTTGTATATTTTTTGGTAACTGACATTCGTTTATATTTATTTAGGGAAGTTTTATTTATAGTTTTACATTATTTTTATTTTGCTTTTTTCAATTGTGATAACATACACCCCTCCCTGCAGTTTAAAAGGTATTTTTTACATGTGTAGATGTGTTAATTCATTCACACACCCCATAAATAATAAAAATGTCCTAATCATCCCCAAAACACTTCTTAGCTGAGAAGACGTTTGCTCTCCTGGCTTCTGAGACTGATTCGGCCAATTAATTAATTGATTTCATTTTTCCTCCAAATCTTTCTTCTGTGATTAGGGACAGACTTCCCTGGAGATCATATGATGTGACCCTGTAGTGACTCCAGCCTCAAATTTTGCAATTTGTGTTCAGCCCTGGAACACTTTTTGACACTACATAACCTCAAAGAAATTACCTTTTCAAAATTTGAAGCTCCCCTGATTGCCCCTAGTGGTGAGAGCCAGGGCTTCCGTCAGTCATCTATTAACTGCTGACAGTCGGGCCGAAGCAGAGTGCAAATGCCAAAAGATTGAGCTAAGACCTCAAGCCTTCCTTAGAAGACAGCCAAGACCTGGATAGTGCTTGAGAAATTTCTGCCTATAAAAAATGACCTCTCGGACACTGTTAAAAATTATGAAGAAGAAATGCCTGTTAGAAAAAACATTTTTTACCATAGGACCTGGATTATAGTTGTTTGTTTACAGCACCCTGCCCCCAAAAATTTTATAAATGACCTCTCGGACACTTTTAACAATGAACTCAGACTGTGGTGGCTGATGGCAATGCATAAATAAAATTGGGTGCTATTTCACAGTGGCTTGAGAGGATAAACATGAGTAATAAATGCAGACGTGCACTCCACAACAAAGGGACTCCCGGAACTCAGACTGTGGGGGCTGCTGGCAACGCAGAAATAAAATTGGGTGCTCTTTCACAGTGGCTTGAGAGGAGAAATATGTCTCATGCAAGATTTGCCCATCCCCCTCCCCGAACCAGGCACCACCCCCACCACCCCACAGCTATACAGTCCAGAGCACTGAAGCTGTTTCCAAATCTCTAACTAATACTAACTAGAATTTTCTAATCTTGCTGTTCCCTAAGCTAACTACTCTATCAAGGATCCTTTTCTGTAGTAAAAACACTGGCAAACAGTCTCTCCTAGCTTTGTAAAAATCTTAGCAGAGAGACAGCTATCCGTTCTGTTTGCTCACAATGAGGAAGCGAATGAGACTGAGCAGGAAGTGCAGTGACATACATAAACGAGGTCATGTGATATTAGCAGCCAATGAGATCCCTACACACCCCACTGGTGATGTTCTTCACCCCCATCTGTGCTCCACCCTAATTGGCTGGCCGCCAAAATTACAGGATATGCCGAAAATGGCGCGATTTGAATCCGCGATGACGATTATTGATACGAGAAAGAAAAAAAGAAAAAAAAATTGCATCGTCGCGGAACCACGATTAACGTGATAATCTGGACGATTTTAACTTTTTTCGATTTAATCGCTCATCCCTACTGGTCCTTGTTAAAAAAGCATACAGCTGCATTTTACATTCCTGCCTGAAAACCTCGCAGTCTGTTTAATCAGGGGGTTCCAGAATTCCCTAGAAGGGAACAAAGCCCGAAAATCTCCCCCCCCTGCCCCCGCAGCAGCCCAGAGTGAGGGAAGCCATCTTCTTTCTGCTGCTTTTTCATTTTGAAGAATACAGACAAATTCTCTGCTTCAGCCCTATTCTGAGTGTATACATATCCTACACAGAATTTTGTGTCTTATCTATTTGACAATTGGCTTTTAGAGGGGTATATTAACAGAACTCTCAGTATACTGGATCCTGTCTGAGTGTCATCCTACCTCCGCCAGACCCAATCCTTGTCCACTCTGTTCCTACTACTTTTCCACTTCTCCAGCCTTGAATGCTGGTTGTCGGACTCAGGTTATATTGACCCTCCGACCTAAGAAAGGAGAAGAGAGAAAAAAAAGGATTTTTATATAGTCCAAATTAAAAATCTATCCTCAACTCTTTCCTTTTACGTAGAATTCTCCTTAATTTCTACATCGTACAATGGGTCGTACCTCAAAAAAGAACCAACCTAGTCTCCCCTCTTCATCTCCTACTCCATCTCATGCTGAATCACTAAACGACGTGTATCAAGAATGTTCAGGGAGATCAAGCTCTTCGGAAAACACTCTGCGCCAACTGTTCTCATCTTTTAGGGAGCATCTCCAAAACGACTTCAATGATGATGACTGACTTTAGAGAAGACATCCAGTGTCTGTTCTACAGAACAGACCATATTGAAACAAAAATGGCTGAATTTGCTTCATCGCATAATAACCTCATTGATTCGCACACAGCTTTAGAGGATGAGGTTCGGAGGCTGTCCTCTAAGGTTATTAACTTGGAGGACAGATCTCATAGATCTAATATTCGCATAAGAGGCACCCCTGAGTCGGTTACCTCTGAAATATTGCTTCGTTTTTTACAAGATTTCATAACCATAGCGCTTCCAGAGGCCACAAACCTAGACCTAATAGTGGATCGGCTTCCTAAATCTAAGCATATTTTGCTCTCACTCCCACGCTAAGATACACTTTTATTGCACCAAAGATAATCTTCTCAAAGCCCTCCGCAAAGGAGTTCCTCTCCCAGACAGGTTCAAGGTCCTCTCCATTTTTCTGGACCTTTCGGCGGGCAAAATGCTCAGACGCAAAGAGTTCTCACCCTACACCAACGTTCTCCGTGAACACAACATTCCGTATCACTGGGGGTCCCCATTAAATTGATAATTTCCAAGGAGAACAACACCCTTGTCTGCACTTCCCCCACTATGGTTCGTGATTCCTTATTAGCAAGGGACCTCCTGTCTATCCCAAACAATAGCACTCTACGAAAAGGGAAAGAAGAGCCTCATATCTCCTCTCTGGTCGGAGAAACACAGCAGAAGACATCAAGAACCTGATGATTGACTTGCTGCTAAATAAATTCCACTCCAACGCTACTGGGTGCCCTTCCCAGGTGTCTGTTAAGGTTTCCTGTACTTAACACTTTTGTTCCCTTCCAGGTACAACGCACGGGACTTTTCCCCACTACGCTTGTTCCCAATTTAGCGGGAATAGTTTCAACTCTACAGTTTATCTCTACTGTTTGTTTTAGCCATGTTGATTTACTGTATCTTAGATGGTGATGCATATGCAATGTCTTTTGAACTTACAGGTTTGTCTAATCTCATCGTACAACTAGCTCCCTCCTTATGTCAATATGGGATTTGTTTCTTTTGCTAAATGTTAATGGCCTCAACTACCCCTTTAAGAGGTCCCTTTTTTGGAGGGAGGCACTGAAGTCCCACGCTGATGTGCTCTGCGTTCAAGAGACGCATCTAAAACCGACTCCTTTCGTATGTGACACAAAAGGTTTCCTATTTCCTATTTTTCTTGCTCAGACACAGAGAGAGAAGGAGTAGCCATATTTGTTAAGAATTCTTTGTCCTTTAAGCTTTTAAGCTCTATTTCCTGGCTTTGGAGAGCCTGTAGGGTGCTGTAGAACATTGTGCCATTCTCAAATATGCATAGGGAGTGTGGTTTGGTCTTCATACAATGCTGTGCTTTAGTATGACACGCAAATGACAGCCGCCGCTCTTAGAATTGCTTCACTCTTCAATTCTCTGGGCACTTGCAGGGGCAAAACTGACCAAATAACTGAAGTGGGAATGCAGCCTGACAAAGTAATGTCAGCGCCAGCTGTAAAGAACCGAGCTGAAGGCTAAGATACTACAATAGCGTCAAAGAACACAATAGTAGGTTCCTGGAGCCGACACAGGTCACAGCACAGTAAGGGGACGTCACAGTAGGGGTCACTCCACAAGGTCAGAGCTTTACACCGTCATCAGATGATTCCACGGAATATGACAGAACCTGTTCTGTTAAACGCTGATACATGTAGAGGCCCCCCAAATAAATGGAGAGGGTGGTCGGCAGTAATTTTGCGTTGACGTCACTGATCATTTGTCCCTTCCTTTCATCCTCAGTTGTCCGCTTTTGTCAATAGTCCATCAGTATTGCTAAGGCCAAAAACAAACAGGAGTTAAATCCAAAACAGAGTTTGACCAGTAAAGGGGAAATTTCGTGTCTTCTGTGTTCTGTATCCACTCCTGTTTTTGGGCCCTAGCTAATCATCGGGCAATCCTGATCCTTTTCATTCCTTCTGAAAATGAAAAAAAAGGGGAAAACAAAAAATATGGCAACGTCCCTAGAGTGTTGGAGGTGGAAACAGAATTAGGAAAAACCCCAGGTGTTCCAGGAGACAGCGGTCATTTGGCAGCAGCATGTGTAGGCTACAGAGTGGCACAATGACAAATTCTGGAGGTGACAGCAACATCAGGAGCCCACGGAGTGGCATAATGACAAATTCTGGAGGTGGCAGCAACTTTAGGAGCCCACAGAGTGGCAGACTGACAGAGCATGGAGGTGGCTGCAGCAGCAACAGCAGCAGCATCAGCAGCAGCAGCCTGAGGTCAGAGAGTGGCACAATGACAGAGTGTGGAGGTGGGTGGCAATACCAGTCCCTGGTAAAGATGGTGGGAGGTAGATGGAGCAACTGGCAGCAGACGAGTGGCATCAGGCGGGTGGCAGCATCAGAATAGTGGCCGTAAAGGACATGTACTGGCCCTGACTGTAGTTACAGCTCCACACGTCCGTGCTGCTGTGCACCTTGAAAGACCCCGATAGGCTCAAGGACTGGCCCACCTTCTGTTCTAAATATTGATGGAGGGCTGGTACTGCCTCTTTCTAAAAGAAATAACGGCTTGGGACTCTCCACCTTGGCCCGACACAACCATTAGTTCTCTGAACGGTGCAGAGTCCACCATTTGGAAAGGGACAGACTGCAGTATCAACAACTTGGACAGGAGCACGGTCAGCTTCTGCACCTTTGGATTGTTGGACACATACTGCTTACTCTTGGCAATCGCCTCGGTGAACGACTGCTGGCGCCACAAGTGGCGAGGAACAGGAGCATCTGGACCAGTACATGATGGGAAAGACAAACAGCTCCCTTCTGCAGAGGTGGTGGAGCCTTGACTGGCTGCAATGGCATGCATGCCACTAGGTGCTGCTGTTGCTGCTGTTGCTGCGGCGACAGGGTGGACCACCACATCTGAGACACGTTTCCCTGGCACTGGATGTGACGCGGGCATGTGTTGACGCAAGGGCCGAGGTCCCAAAACTTAGGTCCCGGGCCCAAACGCTTCACTTTCTCCCCACATGATTTGGGTTCTCTTTGCAAAAAAACTGCCACATTGCCAATAGGTGATTTACTTTCCAATGCTCCGCATCGAGTGACTACTACTGCCTCTGCCTCGCTGAGCACCTGTGCCGCTGCTTCTTGGACCTGCGAAGGGTGGTCTACCCTATGGACGTTTGGCTCCTGACCTCGCACTGCTGCCATCCGGCTGACTCATGGCCACACTACCGACTTGCTGGCTGCGCCGCTGCCTGACACGTAACCAGACGCCCTCTACTCCCGACGATGATGATGAAGCCCTTGCTTCACCTGACTCCCAAGTGCTATCAGCTACACCCATCATCGATTTGTGTTTTTTCCATCAATGCTGTCCTCCTCAATGGTCTCGGTATGCAGAGACTGACCTCTCGCAACATAACCTCCCATGCCATGCAAGAAGCAGTAGATGTCTGCCCCAGATCTTTGCTGTCAAGTACCTTCTTACTGTCCTAAAATAGTTCGTCCTCACTGTATAGTGGTGCAGAACCCAGACCACATATTAGTTTTCTGACTGAGGGAACTGAACGAGAAGGTGGGCCTGTCTTTGAGCCTGTCGCTGTCTTCCAATGTATATATAGTTTTGATGCAATATTTTATGATTTTGGGGTTGTTTGGATTATTTATGCTTTGTAAGTGACATTGGTGGGTAATTCTTGTTAGCATTATGTACTGAAGGAGTAATCTGTTTCTGTTCTATCTAGTCTCTGCAAGACTTGTAAATTAGTCTTCCAGAGAATAAATTGTTAATGAACACTGATTAATGAAGAATATTGGATACCTACTTAGTATTCAAATTTTTCAATTTACCCAACATTGTTTCTTGATTTTAGGTCCTGCCATCCACTCTGGGCATTGCAATGGGAAGCCCTTGTGCCCTCACATATGCCAACCTGTTCTAAACCTGAGACTGATTTCCTTGATCTTCTGACACCTTTATGTTCACTATATTAATTAGTTTCTAAAATACCCTACAGAAACAACCAATGGAATTCAGACATCTATGGCATAAAAATACATACACTCTATTTGACTCCAAATTACCCCACTAACAACAGGCTAAATTAACCCTTGGATATAAAATACCCTACAGAAAAAAAAAAACGGTGAAATTGAGGCATATATAGGGTAAAAAAACAAATACACCCTGTGTTTGACTCCAAAATAACCCACTAACAACAGGCTAAATTAACCCTTGGATATAAAATACCCTACAGAAATAAACACGTGAAATTGAGGCGTGTATAGGGCAGAAATACACCCACCCTGGACTTTAGGGAGAATACCCCACAAACATAAACAAAATGATAATGCTGGTAGTGTTAAATATGTGCAACTGAACCACTTGTGAAGCTCTTTGCTGATAAAAGCAGTTTGTTTTATAATGTTTTATATAGAGCAGCAGATACAGAACGCTGGTTGTGGTAGAGGTATGCAACTGACACAAACTTCTGGTGGTATTTCCTTCCCTCCCAGTCGTTGATAAAAGCAGTTTGTTTTATAATGACTTCTATAGAGCAGCAGATACAGAACTCTGGCTGAGGTAGAGGTGTGCAACTGACACAGACTTCTATTGGTCCCCCCCCCCCCCAGTCGCTGATAGAAGCAGTTTGTTTTATAATGACTTCTATAGAGCAGCAGCTGGATGCTTATGCCAGGACAGACTGTGAGAAGTGTGAGAATTTGAGATGGTGTCCGTATTTATAGGCCTGTGATGTCCCAGAAGCCCGCGGGGCGCTGATGGGCTTCATGTCTGCACATCATTGAGGGTGTTCCTTTCTACCTCCCACAGTTCCTCCAGATTACGTTATTTCCTAATTTCCTAATCAGCTTTGCTTAATGTGGACTCTACAGACATAGGATTTGCCACCTGGTCAGACCATGCCCCGATTTCCCTCACTTTTAAAAATATAATTTCACCTCCTCCCTTTTCTCCATGGAGACTGAATCATCTCTTACTAAAATCACCCTCTTTGATTCTTGACATGAAAAAAGCATTGAAGGAATTCTTTGACATTAACTCTAGCTCTGTTTCCAATCCGCAAATATTATGGTGTGCCCATAAGGCATTTATGAGAGGAGTGTGTATAAGGATTGCTTCAAGGGAAAAATGCAAGAAAGAGAAAGAGCTCAGTGACCTTCTCGACGACATAAAGAACACAGATGCCAAACTTAAAGCTGCCCCTGACCCACTTCTAAAACTTAAATTAACTGACCTAAAAATCACCTGCAAATTTTAAACTTTCAGCATTATGAACGCCATCTCTCTAAATTGAAATGGAACTTTTAGTTACCGGGAGACTGTCTGGGGAAATTACTTGCCTGTTGAGCAAAAAAAAACTGCAAGCTAAATCTAAAACGGCATACCTCTCTTGCCCCTCTAATCACAGAGTCTATGATCCCCAAAAAATTTCTGATACTTTCGCTGATTGTTACGGGTCTTTACAATCTTAAAAATGACTAGTCAACACCGTCAGTCATGAACGACGATATACACAAATATCTAGATAAGACTCCTCTTCCTACCTTGTCTCCTGAGCAATTAGATTGTCAGAATGCTCCAATCTCAGAATTAGAGATAAAACAAATGATTTCACAGTCTAAATTAAACAAATCCCCCGGCCCCGATGGATTTATATTATAAACTTTATAATATATAAAATATTATAAACTTTTCACTGAAAATGTAACCCCCTATTTAAAAGATACTTTCAATTCCATTATTTTCTTAGGCTCTCCCCTTCTGGAACTCTTAACATTAACCATTACAACCATACCAAAACCCAGTAAATCTACAGACATTGTTTCCAACTACAGGACAATATATCTATACTTAATAGTAATTTAAAACTTTTTTCCAAAATATAAGCACACAGACTGAACGAGACCCTTCCTAATCTTATACCTCCGGATCAGGTTGGATTTGTTAAAGAAAGGCAAACTAGAGATGCAACTAGAAGAATTATTGACATTTTAAATGTGATCTCCAGGAGCCAAATTCCTACGGCATTGCTATCTCTCGATGGAGAGAAAGCTCTCGATAGGATCAGCTGGCCATATTTGGAAGCAGTGTTGTTAAAGTTCGATTTTCAAGGCCCCTTCCTTAAGGCTGTTCTCTCCCTATATACAGCTCCATCTGCTAAAGTTTATTCCTCAGGTTTTTTCTCCAACCCCTTTTTAATTACAAATCCCAGCCCTCCTCGGAATTCTAAACCAATATTTCCTAGTCTCCTATTACAAACTTAACATGTCTAAAACTAGTTTTGCCTATTCATTGCCCCCTATTCTTATCCTCTCAGCTCATCCAGTACCAATTCGCTTGGTCTTCAACTTCGGTTCCTTACTTAGGTGTTCAGATCTTTCCCGAATAGAGCAAAACATTGGAGGTCAATTTAAACAATGTCATTACAGGTATTTCGGAGGAGATCACTCGACTCCGCCACTTACCCCTGTCGTGGATGTCGAGAATAAATGTTACCAAAATGATGCTCATTCCAAAGTATCTGTACTTAGAACTTTCCCGTTTTTATTCCCTCCATCCATATTGCTTAGACTTCAACAACAACTGCTCAGTTTTATCTGGGGTTATAAGAAACCGAGGATTAGAAGGCAGCATCTTTATATTCCTTTGGCAAAGGTAGGACTTTCAGTTCCTAACTTAATGCTCTATAACATAGCAGCTATCCTTGAACCTTTCTCCATCCTTTGGAATGTGCCAGAGTCACACAGATGGGCCTCATTGTAGAACCAGTCGGTTCCCTATGGTACACTTAGAGCTATATTAACTGCGTTGCTTTGAGGTACTACACTGCCCACGTTTGAGTTGCCCACACTTAATCATTGTAATGGGTATGGTAGTGTATCCACTGGACCCCCGCAAGCGATGGTGTAAGCCTCGCCAGGGAGCGGAGTCTTAGTAGGTCCCGGTTTTCACCAGAGCCCGCCGCAAAGCGGCGAGACAAGATGGGGGCAGAGGAGAAAGCTGTCTTTAACTCGGAGAAGGCTCTCTCCGCCTCCGGCGACCAAGATCTTGGATTGGCCTTCTTCTTGGTCAGAGCCACGATGGGAGCCACCAAGGTAGAAAAGTGGGGGATAAACTGCCGGAAAATAGTTGGCAAACCCTGAGAAAGCGTTGTATGGCTCGAAGTCCAACTGGTCGCGGCCACTGCAAAACAGCCGACAGCTTGGTAGTGTCCATTCGCAACCCCTTCTCGGAGACGATATACCCCAGGAAGGGCAGACTGGTCTTGGGGAAACCCAAGCACTTCTCCATTTTGGATACGGGGAATTGTTGCGCAGGCGTCGCAACACTTGGCGTACCTGAGTGCGATGGGTCGGTATATCAGGAGAGAAGATCAGAATATCATCCAGGTACACGATGACGCAGGTGTAAAGTAGATCCCTGAAGATATCATTGACGAACTCCTGAAAGACCGCCGGAGCGTTACACAGACCAACGGCATCACAAGATATTCGAAGTGCCCGTCCCGGGTGTTGAAGGCCGTCTTCCACTTATCCCCTTTTCGAATCCTTATGAGGTTGTAAGCCCCGCGCAGATCCAGCTTAGTGAACACCTTGGTTCCCCGGAGTTGGTCGAAGAGTTCCGAGATCAGTGGTAGAGGATACCGGTTCTTTACTGTAATTTTATTAAGTCCCCGGTAATCAATGCAGGGGCGCAAAGATCCGTCCTTCTTTTGCACAAAGAAAAATCCAGCTCCTGCCGACGAAGAGGATTTATGGATGAATCCCTTCTGTAAATTCTCTCGGATGTAGGCTGACATGGCCTGGGTCTCGGGTACAGACAGAGGGTAGATCCTGCCCCGAGGAGGGCTCGTCCCTGGCAGGAGATTTATGGGACAATCATACGGATGATGAGGCGGAAAAGACTCGGCCTGCTTCTCAGAAAACACCTCCGCAAGTCCGGGTATTCTGTGGGCAGACTGGCAATGGCTCGAAGGAATCAACAAAGTGGTGGAGCGCACCGGTCGTGGTGCAGCCAAACAGCGATTATGACAGTCCGGCCCCCAGCGAAGGACCTCGCCCGTTCTCCAGTCCAGCATAGGGGCATGACGTTGCAGCCATGGAAGCCCCAAAAGAATCGCCGAAGAAGAATGAGAGAGGGACAAGAACGAGATTTCTTCTTTATGCAGGGCCCCCACATAAAGTAATACCGACTCGGTCTTGTACTGGATGGATTCCTTAAGGAGAAACACCCGCGGCCTCTTCTAGGCGAACCTCCGGGAGGCGATACCGGGAATCCAGGGAGGAGTGAATGAAATTCCGGGCAGATCCTGAGTCCAGGAAGGCGGGAACCTGAAACATGATCCCCGAACTGGTGGAGAACCGTACTGGCATCGTTAACCATGGAGAGGAGGAATTTTCACCCAGGGACGCCTATCCCACGTTCCCTAGGTGCAAGCGTTTCCCGGATGCTGGGGTCGTAGAGGACGACGGGACCGTTCTTGCTTCATCAAATGGGCTCTGTCAACCTGCATGGGCTCCTCGGAGGATGGCTGCGGAAGCGGCAGGGGAGGCCTCTGGAAAACCGGAGCCAGACGAGGCATACGGCGAGACCGAACCAACTCTCGCTCTTGACGGGTCTCTTCCTGTCGCTCGGTTTAAAACGAATATCAATCCGGGTGGCCAAGTGAATTAGGTCACTCAGAGAGGAAGGAAGATCCCTTGCAGCCAGAACATCCTTAACCCTGCTGGATAGACCCTTCTTGAAAGTGGCGCAGAGGGCTGCGTCATTCCACGAGAGCTCCGAAGCCAGGGTACAGAACTGGACCGCGTAGTCACCAACTGGGGGACTGCCTTGGCGGAGATTAGGACGCGGTTTTCCCGCTGAAGAACCGTGGGGGTTCTTTAAACACCGAAAAATTTCCTCCGGGAATTCGCAGTTTTGTTGTCAGGGGTCGTCCTTTCCCCAAAAAGGGGCGTACCCCATGTGGCCCCTTCCCAAAAAGAGATGACCACAAACCCATCTTGAACCTCGGTCAAAAATTGGGGTTTGGGCCTTTTTTCCCATGCATAAGCACTGTGTAATGAAACCCGACACATCTTGGGTCCCCCTTAAACTTGGACGGAAATGGACCCGGGGCTTGGGACCCCCATTGGGGGGGGACGCTACGGGCGCGGCCGATGGTGATGGCGCGCCTGTGGGCCAGAATCTGCAAATTTTGGTCAGTGATTCTTTGCTGCCTTGACATTGCTGTGCTGCGGGCAGAAGTCAAATCCGCGCCCCGGGAGGGGTAAATGGGCGGGCCCATGCCGGGTTTACTGAGGGGTAGGGGTGGGTACGGGCCCCCGAAGGTGGTGTAACCCTCGCCGGGAGGGAGTTGTTTCCCGGTTTTCACCAGAGCCCCCCAAAGGGGGGATGGATTTGCTGTTTTGGGAGTTCCCAGGTCGCTACCCCTGACGTGACTTGTTTGCTGTGGCGCCGAGGTATAGTGTGGTACGAATCGTTAAGAAAAGCTTAGTCGGGGACAGGGGGTAAGGGCAGGGCAGGGCAAAGGGTTTTGTCGTAACTACAAAGGTTTCGGGACAGTAATCGGACAAGACTCAGATAAAAACCCTTCTCTGTAGGCAACGGGACTAAGATCCACGGGGGCAGCACCCGGCAATCAACCCAATTTCCGGTGCACTGGCCCTTTAAATTTTAAAAGAGCCCGGGGCCGCCTAAGGGGTGGGAACAGTGACCCCCGGAGAAGACGCGGGGAAGCAGGACGTGGCTGGGAAGTGTAACCCGCGGGGGGGACGAGGAGCCGCGGCCCCCCCCCTGCGGGGCCCCGGGGCCACTTCCCCCCCGGGGGGGGGTGGGGGCCCAGAGGCCACAGCCTGGACAAGGGTGCGGGCTACTCTTTACAATTATTAGCCACAGTATGGAGTAAATTTGTTATTCCCCGCAACTGGATACATATCTCAAGAAATTCATGTTCATGTCTTGCGCACAAAATCGCCTCATCACCCCCTCTCACAGTGGGCATGAAGAGGGATCCTTACTATTGGTGATAGGGTGAGGGTTAAAACGACAAAGTTAAAACGCACGATTTTTTGGCTGACAAAAATTCCGATACGCATATTTGAGGTGACAACGCAATAATCTATTAAATTGCGCCATTTTCGGGTTCCTGTCATTTGCCGCCAGCAAATCCGCTTAGAGCATAAAGGGGGGTGAGCTGGGTGGCAACGTCATGTGTGATGGTATGGTTGTCTTTGGCTGGACAAATCACATGAACTCGTTTTGCATAAACAGGTTTCCTTTCGGTTCAGTGTCCTGGATCACTAGAGAAAGACGTTGCTCGTTTCTCAATACGTTACTAGGACACAGTTTTATTTTATTCATAAAGACAACCAGATTTTAGCTTGAACATTTGAATAAGGTGTTACAAAAATTTCAGTCTTTTAGAAAGAGACTTTTTAAAGAAGATCGGGCGCTTACCCGCGGGGGGGGGGGGGAGGAGGGGGAAGGGGGGACAGACAGCGGCGAAGACAAAGCGGCTTTGGAAAGGGGGGTTTTGTAAATTGTGCACCCCAGACCTGTTTAAACCCTGTTTTAAAAATCCCTTTATTTTACCCTTTTGGGGCCAGCACACCTTGCACCTGAGTTGAAAGTGTACCTTTTATTTTGTGCATCCCAGTTTTTTTCAAAGAGCCACTTTATTGTCAAATACATTATATATGTGTTATGTAAATCCAATAAAAATCTATTGTTAAAAAAAAACAAGTGTTATGGCCGTTACCCCAAGATCCCTGTTACTAATGTGACTCACACAATCATTTACTAATATTGACAATGTCTTTATATTATGGAAACTGCCCCACAGAGAAATTATATTATAGTTGTATTATATTTGTCTCTCTCTACATTTTCTATCATGGTGGGGTCCTGCTGCCATGTAACGCTGAGGTCCTGGGTTCACATCCAATTAAGGACAACATCTCCATGAAGTCAGTGTATTCTCCTTGTGTATAAACCTATTGATAGGTGGATTGTTGTTGTTATGAAAAATGACTCTTCTTTGCTGTTAAGATATAGAAAGGAATTTGTGAGT
Organism: Phyllomedusa bahiana; assembly: GCA_025379985.1. Lineage (NCBI taxonomy): Eukaryota > Metazoa > Chordata > Amphibia > Anura > Hylidae > Phyllomedusa > Phyllomedusa bahiana. The sequence continues at coordinate 12,057 of JAODAL010010717.1, read as the reverse complement.
TTCATGGGGACAGGGAATGAAGTGACTGTGGTAATCATGTACAGCGCTACAGAATATGCTGGTGCTTTATTAGGAAATAAGTAAAATAAAGGCTTATAGGATTATAAAGAGAAATGTGTCGGTCACTAACAATTTCCAACCCTGGGGAATAGAGAAAATGAGTGTAAATTTGATACAAAGATTATTATTGTACTAATTTATAGAAGGCGTGTGGCTGATAGTATCTAACAATGTATCATCTATGAAAAGACATAGATATGTAACAGAGAGCTTATTCTTATTCGGGGGTTACTAGTACCAGTGTAATCCATTGGAATTGCACTAATATTGGAGTTGTGAATGGTGCATAATAGCATCTTCTAATAATATCTTCTTACATGCAGTTTTATAGGACATGTTTTTATTTTGCAGTTGATTTAGATTGCAATTGGATACTTGGTTATATTAATAGAGACGGGTGAGGAACATTGTTTTATGCAGCAAGTATTTTATTGTATGTAAGTTATTTACATGACAGAATCATCCAGTGACATTAGATTATACTGGTTATATGACGTGATAGCTCTATACACATTTTCACACACAAAGTCAGGATTATGAAGTGTAAAGATTTTGTAGTGGTATACAACATGTGATCATGTGATTACAACACCTACAAAATTAACTATGAGCCAATCATTACAATAATCATCTGAGTGGTCTAAAGAAAATGTGTCACTGAACACCTCTAGCCATAGAACCTCTACAAAACATATTATACAAAACCAAATCCTTAGTACAGAAAAAATAATTCAAAAATAAAATAAAAAAGTAAAAAATAGTGGCAATAGTACTGCAAAAACATATCAGCATGACCCACCACTCGTAATATACATATCAGAAGCCAAAGAGGATTACCCACTCTGCAATAATAACACATATATAAGTATAGATATGATGATATAAATACCCAACCTTAAGATGAATAAATGGCAGATGGTAATGATGACATAAGTTGAGGGTAGAAACTGCAGATACACACCCCAATGTGAAATTCCCCTTGTGCTTTATCCGGGGGTAAACTCAAAGTATACATTGCCCAGTATATAAATAAAATGGCACCAATAAGAGAATCCCATACAACTAGATAATGAGCCAATGGGCTGAACGAACACATACCACATCTATAACGATAGAAACACAATCCGGAATAACCAGAAGTAAAGCTTTAACCCAGACGTCCTACAAACAGGACCAGCTGCACCACTTTGCATACGCGAACAAGTCGTGATGTGCAGTGATTATGACAGGTAATCGATAAACAAAAATGGAGTCCGGTGCCAAAATAAAACACACCTTGCACAAGTGAATAACCCGGGCATAGGCAAAGAATTCTAAAATAATCCTAAAGATATGAATGTAAAAAACAAGAAAAAAACAAATAAAAAACTTAAAAAAGGTGCAATAGTGCAAAGTGAAAAGAGAAATAATGAAGTAAAAAAGAGCATATTTTAATGATAAGGATTATAGATGGGCGAATTTCTCAAAAATTCGATTTGCCGACTTCGCCGGATTTTCCGTCAAAATCCGTTTCGGTCCAAATTACTTTGGGATGAATCACGTTAAAAAAAGCTATTTCCTGGCTGCAGAGAGCCTGTAGGGTGCTGTAGAACATTGTGCCATGCTGAAATATGCAGAGGGAGCTTGGTTTGGTCTTCATACAATGCTGTGTTTTAATATGACACCCACATGACTGCAGCCGCTCTTAGAATCGCTTCACTCTAAAATTCCCTGGGCACTTATGGGGGCAAAACTGACCAAAACACTGAAGCGGCCATGGAGCCTGAGAAACTCAGGGCAGCGCCAGCTGGAAAAAAACAAGCTGAGGGCTAAGATCCTATGATAGCGTCAAAGAACACAGTAGTAGATTACTGGAGCTGCCACAGGTCTCAGCAGAGTAAGGGGATGATGGCAATAGCCACGCCAGGGAGCGGAATCTAAGTAGGTCCCGGTTTTCACCAGAGCCCGCCTCAAAGCGGGATGGACTTGCTGCGGCGAGAGTCTACCAGGTCGCTACCCCTGACGTGACTTGCTGGCGGTGGCAGCCGAGGTGTAGCGAGGTACAAAATCGTAAGGCAGACTCGGAGTCTGGGACAAGTGTAAGATCAGGACAGCCGGCAATGATCGTGGTCAAGGGACGGAGGCAAGAGGTACGGTACACGGATATGACCGACGACGCTCAAGAAGGAGGCGAAGGCGGTTTTTCCTGTCTGTAATTTGGACATACGATTCACATTCTTCAAACTGAAGAAGCTAGTCCAAAGCCAGTTTTGCAGCATTTGCTTGTGCTTCACTATTCCAGTTTTGTACTAAATTCCATCACTAATGGCACCGAATGCAAAATAAGCACCTAAAACATTCCCTGTAGTTGGGGTCTCCTTCAATTCCATATGCTGCATTTGAACAAATTGGTGTCACGCAGAAACTGGATTCAAACTACCACGTTTATACTTCATAATGAACTCCTTTGGAACTTTTTTTTAGGTATTAATGAAGAAGCTGATGGAGGTAGAATTGCCTTGGCCAAAAATGGTTTCGGAACGTTAGAAAATTGACTACGGAGGATTTCTCTATAGTACTTGAGTTTGTCCTCCCTCTCAGCAGCTGGAAAAAAGGCTCCCATTTTGGACCAGTAGTGAGGGTCCAAGAGGGTGAAGAGCCAGAAGTCATCCCTCTGGCGGATGGTAACTATTTGGCTGTCACTAGCCAGGCAAATCAGCATGCTGCGGGCCATATGCGCAAGTGACTCTGAGGAACTCCTTGCCTCCATCTCCACTGTATACTGCCACGGTGCTTGGGGGTGCTTGGGGGACAGTGGCACAATGACACAGTGTGGAGGTGACGGCAGCACCAGCAGCAGCATGAGGTCAGAGAGTGGCACAATGACAGAGTGGGGAGGTGGCACAAACAAGAGTAGGCCACAGAGTGGGCACAAATGACAGAGTGTGGAGGGCATTCTGGCAGCAGCCAAAGCAGCAGCATGGAGGTCTGACAGTGGCACAATGACATTCTGGTGTGGCAAAAACAGGAGTAGGCCAAGAGTGGCACAATGACAGAGTGTGTAGGTCAGGCAGTGCCAAAATGCAGCTAGGTCAGAGAGTGGCACAATGACACATGTGGAGAGGTCACGGCATCAACAGAAGCAGCAGCATGAGTTCAGACAGTGGAACAATGACATAGTTTGTAGTTAACGGCAGCAGACACAGCAGCATGATGTCAGACAGTGACACAATGACACAGTGTGGAGGTCACGACATCAACAGAAGCAGCAGCATGAGGTCAGACAGTGGCACAATGACAGAGTGTGGAGGTCACGGCAACAGCAGCAGCATGATGTCACAGAGTGGCACAATGACATTCTGGAAGTGGCAGCAACATCAGGAGCCCACAAAATGGCACAATGATACAGTGTGGAGGTAACGTCATCAACAGCAGCAGCATGAGGTCAGACAGTGGCACAATGACAGAGTGTGGAGGAGGCACCAACAGCAGTAGGCCACAGAGTGGCACAATGACAGAGTGTGTAGGTCATGGCAGCAGCCCCAGCAGCAGCATGAGGTCAGACAGTGGCACAACGACATTCTGGTGGTGGCAAAAACAGGAGTAGGCCACAGAGTGGCACAATGACAGAGTGTGTAGGTCAAGGCAGTAGCCACATCAGCAGCATGAGGTCAGAGAGTGGCACAATGACACAATGTGGAGGTCACGGCATCAACAGAAGCAGCAGCATGAGGTCAGACAGTGGCACAATGACAGAGTGTGTAGGTCACGGCAGCAGCCACAGCAGCATGAGGTCAGACAGTGGCACAATGACATTCTGGAGGTGGCAAAACAGTAGAAGGCCACAGAGTGGAACAATGACAGAGAGTGGAGGTGATGGCAGGAGCAACAGCATGAGGTCAGAGAGTGGCACAATGACAGGGTGTGGAGATTACTGCATCAGCAACAACAGCTGCAGCAGCAGCATGAGTTCAGAGAGGGGCACAATGACACAGTGTGGAGGCCACGGCACCAGCAACAGCAGCAGCAGCATGAGGTCATAGAGTGGCACAAGGGACAGAGTGGAAGTGGGTGGCAATCCCAATCCCGGGAAAAAAGATGGTGGTGGGCAGATGGAGAAACGGCAGCATATGTGTGGCATCAGGCGGTGGTGGCATCAGAATAGTTGCTGAGGCAGGTCGTTTGAACCCAGACTCATTTCTCAAAGTTTGGGTGAGGCGTTATGGCTAGTGATGAGCGATTACGTTGACTATCGTCATCGGTAGATTATCACCGATGACCATTAAAGTCTATGGGAGAGGAACAACACCTTCATTCTTCACCCCAAACAGGGATGGAGAAGCTGGAATTAACATCCACAACAGTCAAATGGAAGGGCTACATCTTAGGCAACACTAGGCTATAAAAGCCACAGAAAAAAAACAACCATTCACTATCCCTATCTTGCACCACAGCATGACCCTTTAAACCCTCCCATGACCCACAAATTCAAAGTCCCAGAAGGCAGTAGATTTGAACCATCATTTTACTTGAACTGGACATTGACTATCCCTGTCCTGGAACGCAGCATAAGCCCCAAACCTGCATGACCCCAGATTAAAAAGTGCGGGAAAAGGAGTCTTTGAACCACCATTTTAGTTGAACTGGACATTAACTATATCTGTCCTGTACCGCAGTATGACCATTAAACCTTCTGACCCACAGATTAAAAAGTGCTGGGAAAAGGAGTCTTTGAACCCCCATTTAGTTGAACTGGACATTGACTTTTACCTGCCCTTTGGTCCACAGCATGACCCCCAAACCTGCATGAACCCCAGATTAAAAAGTGCCGGAAAAAAGGATTCTTTCAACCAACATTTTAGTTGAACTGGACATTGACTATATCTGTCCTGTACGCAGAATAACCATTAAACCTGTCTGACCCACAGATTAAAAAGTGTGGGAAAAGGAGTCTTTGAACCACCATTTTATTTATTTTTATTTTTTTTTTAATCATAAATTTTTATTGGAATTTTCTAGATATACATAACAAATGTACATTAACATGTCTTGTACATTCATAAGTAGAAGAATTCGTTTGGCGTTAAGTCTAACAAATTATAACAATCAGAAATTAAAGAAGCAAACAGATAGTAACAAAAAAAATTTGCCACAGTCATTGCCTTTGAAGCTGGAAGCATAGGTGGATGGGTGAACAAAAATATTTTACTAAAGTACTTAATGTATAAGAGGAAGAGTCTTCGGTTTGTCATGGTGAGTGAGAGGGTGTACAATATGGGGAAAAAGCAAAAGAGTCTACGTTTAATGTTAGGTTATCTTGAAAAATTGCGAATCTATCCATTTGTTTCCCGTTATCTTGATTTTTGGGGACTTTGTGTGGAGGGATGACCAATGAGGTCTTGCATTGATATTGGTGGTTAATTCTATGCAGAAATTCGTTCATAAGTATGGGAGAGGAGGATTTCCAATTGTTAGTCTAGCGGCTATGAAAATGTGGAACAGAACTGTTCTAAATTGAATTGGAAATTCTGGTAGATTCACATCTAAAAGGGCGAGGGCTGGTGTTAAGGTTAATTTAATTGAGAACACCTTGGACACTAAGGCTTCTACTTGTTTCCAAAGCGCGGAGACAGACGGGCAGTGCCACCACATATGCAGCAATGTGCCTACTGAGCCGCAACCCCTCCAACATAATGCTGACTTAGAGTGGGAAAAATGAGCTGTTCGGGTAGGCGTTAAATACCACCTGAGGTATAGTTTTTTCATCGTCTCCTGATGATTATTTCATCTAGAATATTCACTAGATACCCTGGATGCTGAGATCCAAGTCTCGTACGAGAATTTACATGCCAATTCATTTTCCCATTTAAGTAGATAGTTAGGTTTAGTCATGTCATCTGTCATAAGTAGGAGGTTATACGTAACCGATAGTCCCCTTTCAAAACCTCTTTTTCCCATTAGGAAGTTAAGGTAAGAGGAAGGCCACAAGGGTCTACGTGGCCAAGACCAATTTTGTAGTATATGCCGTATTTGTAAGTATTTGAAAAAATTAGTACAGTCTAAGTTAAATGTTGTCATCAGGGTAGAGAATGATTTGAGAGTGTCATTATCAAATAAAAGGTCAATGGATTTAATGCCCTGTGATATCCAATTTGCCAGCGGAAGGTGAGGGGAGGCCAATTGGAATAGGGATAGCGAACAGTCTTTTTTAGAGAAAAAAAAACAATGTTTTGTTTTAACAAATTTGGTCCAAGCTAGAAAGGCATGTTGAATCGACGGAAGGGGTGGAATAGGGAAATTAAGATCTAAGAGATTAGCTAAAAAGAGGTCCTTAATTTAAAAAGGGGCTACTAAGGAGTTTTCAATTTGGGACCAGTGGTGAGTATTGGGGGGATTGCCCCCAGAAAATATTTGCGGTTCCAAAATCGAAGCCACATTATACAATTTCAGGTTAGGAACTGACATGCCACCATTTTTGATGGGAAGGAATAAGTGTTGTTTTCCACACCTTGGTTTTTTTGCGTTCCAAATGAATTTCAAGATTAGGGATTGGAGTTTGTTGATTGTCCCTGATGGAAGGAAATATGGTAGGGATCTGGAAATGTATAGGTATCTAGGGAGGATCAGCATTTTAGTGAGATTAATTCGTGCAATCCATGAAAGAGGGAGTTGTGCCATACGATTCAATTCCGTGGATACAGAGTTATAGAGATCATCTAGGTTTAGTTGAATAGTATGATTGAGGGAAGGCGTTATCTTAATACCTAGATACTTAATATAGGCTTCGACCAGATGAACCCTAGTTTAGCAAGAGTAGCTCTCTGGAGACGTGAGACATGTAAGGGGAGTAAGTGAGATTTTGTCATATTCAGTTTATAATATGAGATAGAGGAGTAGATATCAATGAGATTGAGAAGAGCTTCTAAGGAAATCACCGGATTCTGACAGACAATTAAGATGTCATCCACAAATAAGCTTATCTTATGTTCTATGCCGTTAATGTTGATGCCAGATATTAAGGTAGATTGTCTTATTAGCCCCGCTAGGGGTTTCTTTACATAAAACGAAAATAGTGGGGAAAGAGGGACACCCTTTGTCGGGTGCCATTAGAAATTGGGAAAGGCTTCTGAAAAAAAACCCAAGAGACTGGGGAAAACCCCCCTGGGCGGGGGGTTTACCCAAAGTAGGGGGGTAAGATAGCTTGGATAAAAGGGCCCTTTTAAACCCCAAAATTTTAAACCTAGAACTTCCTTTAGGAAAATCCCAAATTGAGCCTAAAAAAGGGTTTTTTTCGGCGTCCAGGGTAGTAGGACTGGGGGAAATTTCCCTATCATGTTTATCAGTGGGACGTTTTTCCATTTATTTTTAAATGCCTCACTTTGGGGTTTGCCGGCCTTTAAAAAAAGCCCATTGGCCCTTAAAAAAATTTCAGGAGTGGTAAGATGTTATTGAGTCTGTTTCCCCAAGATTTTTGCAAACAGTTTGATGTCTTATTTCCCTTTGGGAAAGGGGCCTAAAGTTTGCCACCTGATTGGAGCTTTGCCCCGGTTTTGGGGTTTTGGGGTTACCCTGTTAGAAATTTTTTTGGGGGTATCCTTTATTAATAATGGAAAAAAAAACACCATGTGCATGTAGCTCACCCAAAATTGCAGTTGGCCCCTAGTCCCTTCCCCACGTCCCCTTTCTCCCCGGGATCAGAGAGTCAAAATATACAAAAACCAAAGATTGGGACAGCGAAATAGGAAGCCCGCCCCAAAAATTTTATTGAAAATATAAAAATAGAAATTTATTTTAGATGCTGATTTAAAAACCCTTTTTTGAACGGGAAAACACAAAAGGGGACAAAAAATGGATCCTAAAGAAACACTAAACCGGGGTTTAGGGAGTCCGTTTTTCCCCCTTTGTGTAGCAAAATTTTTTGCCCTTGACTGATTTTTTAAAAAGTTTATACAATTTATAAAAAAAATTTTAAAGGGCAATGATTTACTCAAAATTTAAGGCTTAGTTGCCGGTAAACCAAAAACCCGCAATACTTCCCGGGAAAGCACGGGTGCCCCGTCAAAAAGCCGGAAGGGAAAGGGTAAAGTGATTCCCGGGAAAAATCCCGACCCCTGGCCCCGACTGGGATACACAGCGTGAAAAAAATACTGGCAAAGGGAAATTGGAAAAAAAAAGTCATGTGATACAGCAAAAATCCCGACCTGCGCAGACTGCATACACAGCGTGGGCAAAAGTATGGGAAGGTTTTGGCAATTTGGGAATTATTTCAAGATCAGCATCCCGCTTTTAAATTAGGTTAATAACATAGAAATTAAACGCATCAATTACATTAAAACACAGAACGTTGGCCCCCCACTTATTACTTTTTAAAACCCCAAAAAAGTTTAAACCCTTTTCCCCAAATGCTGGGGACCGCCTCTTTGCCCCCAAAAGAAAAGAAATTTTTAAATGGAAAGTGTTAACAATTTCAAGTACAAATTATTAAAAAAAACAAATTTTTTCCCTAGAGACCCGAAAAAGTGCATTCAATTCATTTGAGGGAAAATTTTTTTAACTTAAATTTAATTGTGGAAAAAAGTCTCTTTTTTAAAAATTAAGCCCCTTAGGGAAAAAATGGAATTTAATTTTATTATCCAAAAAACCCCTCTAAACTCGGAGCCTGTTTTCTATATACCCCCCCTTTTTTGGGTTTTAAAAAAACCCCCTTTATTGGGAATACCTGAAGGAAATTTTTATCCCCTTGTGAATTCAAAGAAAAAGGGCTGCTACATTGGATTTAATCCCAAACAATTGGGTTAGGTTTATCTTTAAAAATGTTCTAAAATTCTTTTTTTTAGTTTTCCCCTTTTTGTTTGAAACCCAAAAAAACAAGATCCACACTAGGCATTTGGGCCCCATATACTACAGCGCATGAATTGCAAATTTTTTTATTGTTTAATTTTTGTAACTTTTGCCTTTTTTTTGGGTCCACAAAAAACCCTTTTCATGGGGTGGGATAATTGCACCCCTTTTGGGTGGGATGGGGAACCCCCAAATTTTAAAAACCGGATGGGGTAGCCAGGTTCTTTGAAATTTTATCCTTCATGTTCCCTTGGGGGAAGAATACCCCCCAAAGTTTTGGGTTTCCCGGTTACAATCCCTTTCATCCCTTTGTTAAAAACCTCACTGGAACCCCTAAACATCATTTAAAAATGGGGCAAAAATTTTTTTATGATGCCTTTTTTTTGATTTAAAATTTTTGGCTTTATTTTTAAAACTCTTTGGGGGAAGATTAAAAATTTTTCCCTTTTTTTGTTTCTTTTTTTTTGTTGTTACTTTTAATCAAAAAAATCCTCTCGGGATGCTTTTTCCAAAAATTTTTGTGCTTATTTAATGACCAAAAAAGGGTAACCCCCGTTTTTTTAAACTATTATATATTTGTTTTTCCCTTTTTTTTTTGATAAAAATATTTTGGGGTTTTTACCGTTTTCGCTTTGCACGTAACATTTCCCCCAAAAGGGGATAGCCCCTTTTTGTATGTCTGGGATGGAAAAATTTGAAAATGTAGGGTTTGTATTCCCCGGGTCGGTTTGCCCAAACGTGGATGTTTGAATTTCTTTCTCCTTGGAAGCCTGTTTTAAAATTAAATCCAAAAAAAATAATACTTGACGATTCCCAAAGGGATGTAAATGCAGGGTTGGAAAAAGGGTTTTTTTATGAAAAAGCCAATGAAGTCTCCGGCAGAACCTTGCCCCCCCCCCCCCCCCCCCCCCCCAAATTTAGAAGAATGTCATTTGATGAAATTCTGGGACCAGGGCTTTGGGGCCCGGGCAAAAGGATTGTCAGTAGTGTACCATACATGTGCTCCCCCCCGCCCAAAACCCAAAATTTGCCAATGATGGCGAGTATTTCGCTTCCCCCTCGGGGGTCCCTTCATCTGCCAAAAAAAAATTTCCCGTCATTTAAAAGGAAAAAAAATTTTTTGTCATGAGGAATTGAAATTACAAAACAAAAATTTAATGTATGAGATCTTAGAATATTTTTCTGGTTTTTTTCAAATGGAAATTTTAAATTCTATTTTAAAGCAATCTGATTTGGAATGCTGGGATACAAAGAGAAAACATCACAAACTTACCCAGGACCCCGTTATGTTGCCGGGTTTTTCCCCCCCAGGTTAAAAAAGAAAAATCTTGGTGTTTTTTAAGGTAAAAAGGTTTTCCCCCAACCCCGGGTTGAAGAAGGCTGTCAAACCCGGGGTCCAGTTTTTCTTTAGAAAAGAGCCAATTTCCTGATACAATGGGGTTTACAAATTTAAAAAGGGCCCGGGCCCGTTTTGGATTTAGGGAGTCCCCTTGAAATAGGGAGTGAAGGGTCAACACCTTTTATTTAAAATTCCCTTTCCCTTTTTTGATTGAACACCTAAAACTTTCTCCCCCCCATGTTTAAAATAGCATTTCCCCCACATTTTTTTGCTTGTGGGATTTGAAGATTTTTTGCCCAATTTTGTATCTTTATCTTCAAAACATTTTTCCAAAAGGAAGCTTTTTTTTTAATTTTTTTTTTTTTTTTTGTATTTTAAAAACCAATTGGTCCTCCCTTTGTTTGCATTCATTGGTAATTTCTGGTTTTTTTCTCAAAATTTTTTTTTAGGCTTTATTTTGATTGGGGGACAGTTTTTAAAAGATTTTTTTTTTTGGGAAATTTGGTCATTGAGCAGTTCGGGTCTCTCTAAATGAGGGTCTGAAATCTTCCCCCTTGGGGGGAGTTTGGATGTAAGGAATTTTTTCTTTTTTTTTAGAAAATTTAAAGTTTTTCTGAAAGTTCCAAAAACCCGGCATTTGACTGAAAGGAGGAAGGGAGATTTTTGTAAACTCCTGCCAAACAGGACCAAGGCCCCTGGGTTTATTTAAAAAATTTGTTTTGGATATTTATTTTGATTTTTCCAAAGGTTTCTTTATTTTAAAGATAAAAAATCGTCTCAAAAAAATGTCTGCGGACAGTTAAGTCTCTGATGAATTTATTTATGTCCTTGAGTGTGGAAAAAAAATCAAAATTCTCCTCCAAAGCAAAGTTCAGCAAGAAAAGAACTTAAAGAGTTTTCTTTTGACCCAAATTTTCGAAAACTTACAATTTAATGGGGCTGGGGGGATCCACATTGTTCTGTTTGTCTGTATTTTTTGATTTTTTCTGTTTTTTGCCACCCCCCCTCCTCCGCGGTGCTGTTGCACTCCCCTTTTTTTTGGCCCCTTTTGTTTTTTTAGATTTTTATAAAAAGGGACTGGAGGGCTAGTTGCTGGTTTTTCTTCTGAGGTATCTGGTTAGCACCTGAATTTACTAAAATCTCAGAACAAAACTACATTTTCTTTTTTTTTTTATTTTTCCCTTTCCCTTTTCTTTTTTTTATTTATTTTTACTAAAATTTTTCTATTTTTTCCTTTTTAAAATTTTTTAATTTTTTAAATTCCCTTTTCTTTTCCTTTCCTTTTTTTTAAATCTTTTTTCCCTTTTTTTTCCCCCCCTTTTTTTTTAGAGATATCTTCGGTTTTTGTTTTCTTGTTTTATTAGTTCCATCGCGTAAGGGGAAATTTTTATAGATTATATTCCCTTTCGTGGTGAATCAGATGATATACCGTATCAATCTTCTTTATGCGTAGACCACTGGAACCAAATTTTCCCTTTTTAGGGATTTTTTGGGTTGTTAAGTCCCACCAAATCGAAACTCTTGGTTTTTAATTTTTCCCTTTTTTAAATTTGCTGTTATAATTTAAGTGTTTTGGCTGGGTTTGGCCATAACAAAAGCTTTGGCTGCCTTTTTGTCTTAATTTTATTGCCCTAAATTTCTTTAAATGTGTACAGAAAAACCCAAAATGTATCCCCCACCCAAAAGTCTCTGCTTTGAAGGGCCCCCAACTTCAAATTCGTATCCAACAAACAACAAGAGATTAAATGTTGCAAAGGTTACCAAAAATTTATTGACAGTCCCATAAATATAAAACCACATCGTAACATCCCTTTCTTTGGTTTTAAATTGGTTGTTGG